>JBBPDC010070841.1:0-10659 GCA_037974485.1 Hemigrammopetersius urotaenia
GTGTGTCTTAACCAACAGAGACATTCCTCTGAAACTGGTCAGATTCAGGGACTGGACTGGAAATGAGAGGCTCTGAAAGTCCTTCACGAAGCCTGGAGAACTGTTCCTCAAGACTATATTAAAACTACAGGAAAGTCTGGATCATTGGAAGCTAAATATTAGGAAATGAACGATGGCTCAATACTCCTTATATAGCCATCTCTATAATATACTTATATTTGCCCTGTTATCCGGATGTCATAGGTTCAAATCCCAAGACTGCAAAGCACCTCTGAGGTACCGCTGAGTAAGGTTCCCCACACACTGTTCCTGGGCGCTGTGTTCCTGGCTGCCCGCTGATTCACTTGGTGAATTGGTTAAATACAGATGAAGAATTTCACAATGGTTTGGTGTGTTCACGTATAACAGAATGGGCAGTATCACGTTTCACTCTTTGTTTGGTGTTTTACCAATTTTTTAAAAGTTCCTCTGCATTTGGGATAAATGTTGAGGTTTGGGGGAAGGGTGGAACTACAGCACTAAGCTCAAGTCCTAGGGTGAAGACCACAACTTTTTCTTTGAGCCTGTTAGATCTTTTCATCCTAGCCTGAACTGAATTTTAGCAAAATTCCTACACGAAAACAAGCTGGATATTAAAGATGCATTATGCATGGATTTGCATTTTTGATCAACTGATGAGGGGCCAAGTATTGTTTAAAATGTCTCTTTTCATGGCAGAGACACCTCAGTAATGTACAGGGAGAGAGAGGGATAGTTTACATTTAAAGTTAGTAGTGGAGAAGGAGTCTCGTACGCAGTTATGTTTGTTGCCTCTTCTGCGGGTAAAATACACAGCAGACTCAAAGACACTAAAGACCAGGTCAGGCTTAAAAAAAGATGTGAGTCACAGTTTGTTGTGGTTTAATTAATAATAATCAGCCCGTGAACATGACTGCATGCAGTTTCACTCCACCTTTTTTCAGCCACCCTTAACCGCAAATGGCCTGGTAATAGACAGTGTGTCCCGTTTCATGGTTCTGTAGTACAGCACTGAATGAAGAAAATCGAAACACTGGTTTTATAGCAACCACACAATCGCACTTCTTTCTTACAGAAATGCAAGCTAAATTGGAACAGAATTTTTCTGTATATTTTTATTACCTTAACCTTAAAGTTTATTGCTCATGGGTTGACTCAGGGACACATTTCACTGTATGTTGTATTTTTATCACTGTATATGTGACAAGTAAATCTTTGAGTGGTGAACAACTCTGGACCCAGCAGTGACACTGATGTGTGTTAAAGAAAAAAATAATCCACCACTGTGAGGCCAGCAACATACAAACTACTAGCGCCATACACACTACTGTGCCAATGTCACTGGTCTATCATGCAAATAACTGTCACATCAGGCTTGTGCCTGTTCAGGCAGGAGGCACAAACGCAGACTTCCATGCTTATTTCTTTTTATTTATCCTCAAATATAAATGAAAAGGGCACAATGGCCAAGAAACATAAATAAAACAGAACCAACACAGGCACAAACCTTCAGGGTATAGTGAGGGAAAAACCACAAACACCCACACAAGCTCCGTTTATACAGACTCTAACAACTCAGAACACCTGGCATACATTTGGTCTCATCCCTGGCAGCTGAGAAGCAGCATTACTTCCTTCTGCCAGTGATGAGACCACATACCCCACCCCCGTCAACATAAAAGTCCTTAATAAAACTTCAACAGCAGCAGCCTCTAGTGGCCGCCGTCTGTGGGTGTTACAATAACACAACGTATGGCCAGGTTTCCTTCAATTGAAGCAACAGACGTATGACTATAAAACCACAAAGGGCATCAATATGATGGATGTTTTCCATACAATGTCCAATGAATGTACGTATAAAGTAATATTTTCCAATAAACTGGAGTGATTTACCGTAACTGTGCTTGTAAAATGGACTGGATTGGAGTGTTACTAACTCCCGATTTGTAGGCATGACTCAGTGTGAGGGTGTGCGTGTGTCTGTGTCTGTGTGTGTGTGTGTGTGTGTGTGTGTGTGTGTGTGTGTGTGCGCACATATGTAAGCCTCCCTGTTCCTTCTGGCGAGATTCAGAAAATGTGCAGTAATCATCGTTGAGAACATATGCTGCACGGTCATGACTTTATCACAACCCCTCAAATGTCTGCGGCCCTTATCTTCATTGCCCTCAGAAATGGGCTGCTAACATAAATCTGTGGCCCACGCAGCAAAATGTCAACGCATTTTAGCGTTTGGTTTGGTCCATCTCTGCGTGGACACGGCTCAGTGTGCTGTGCGAGGGTGAAGAAGGCATTACATTTATTTTTTGACCATTAAAACACTGCTGTTAAAGATTGGAGACTGAGAACATCTCCGGTTTAGAGGCTCCCATTTTGGGATATTCAGTCCAGCCATATGACTAGACTGAAATTACAGAACTGTGCAAAAGTCTGTTTGATTTACGATGGCTTCATTTTCCAGCACAACAAGCACAACAATGATCCCAAATACACTGTTAATAAACCTCGATGTAAAATACAGGATGGAACTTTATCAGTCAAAGCCCAGATCTCCCCAAAGCCCAGATCCCCACATTACTGAAGCAGTGTGGATCATCTGGACAGAGAACAGGACAAAAGATGGCAACGTCCAAAGAAGAGGTACGTCCTTCAAGAAGCCTGGAGACCCATTTCTGAAGACACCTAAAGAAATGACAGGAGAGCTTGTCCTAGAGAGTTCAGGCTGTGAACGGTGGTCATAACGGAGCTCAGAACAAACACTGACTTATAATAAAGCTGGTTAGAATTACACACACCCTCTTTGTGTTTATTCTATATTTACATGTGTGTTTGCACAAGTCACTGTCCCATTTTCCCATAAAATATAAAGAAATGAGGGGTTGCTCAAGACTTTTGCAAAGTACTGTAAATAGGCCATATTAAACTTTCCACTGAACCCATGTGACCCAACATTTTCCATGGGATCATGGTCCACCCACTCAAGCTGCATTCAGCTCGTCATTAAGGTGGATCAAACTTGTAGATGTGGTTTGGGATACAGTATGACTTACTGTGAACTTGACTTACAGTCAAGTCATACCTTGTCCTAAACTACATGCACAAGACTAATCCACCTTAATGAAGAAGTTCTCTTCATTCTGATGTACTCCAGAGAAATGTAAGTGATTTTATGGTGTTTATTAGGTATATTAGGCTCATATTCTAAACAAAAAATAGTGTTTGTAAATGGATATTTTGCTGTACAAAAATGTATTGACTTTACTTTTCTAAAATATGCAAATATGTAAATGCCTCAGGAATTTAATATACTCTATCAACATAATCTGTATTTATATTTGTAGGATTTCTATGTAACTTTCAATCAAATGTATTATATATATATATATATATGTATATTCATGGAAATGATGCATGCATTTGAAACATGTGTCATGTAGTTCAGTGTAATTGATATTTATAATTGATTTTTGCTTGAGTAATGCAGCAAAAAAAATCCATAACATCAGATTAGACTTGCAAAATAAAGCCAAAGAAAGGGCTTATGCTGCTTGTCTATGCTAGAAGCCCTCGCTGCCTCAGTGTTTCTCCTCATATTGTGTTATCAACAGGGAATCAAACGCCAGCGGGAGTTAGAAAACGTTCAGAATTCTCTCTCTCTCCCTCGCTTCATTTTCTCCAGAGTGAAGTTTTCATATCGGAGTTTCCAAGCTCTGCCTTTGCTGGTGGCACCAATTTCAGGGGCGCGGAGGCCACAGAAACCAAGTGACTTCCACTCCCCATGGCTGTTATTTTCTAAAATAGATGCTTTGGAAGTCCTCCTGTGGGTACTTTCTGTTTTTTTTTCCTCTCTCTTTTTTTTCTGAGGTTGGCAGCGGTTCGATCAGCTGGGACTGGAGGTCTTCATTTACATGGAGGTCCGTCTCCAGCTGCGGGAGCCTGTGGAATTACACGCTGGGCTGATTCAAAGGTGGATGGATCGACAAGTCTAGAGCTTGTTGGGTTGCTGTACTGTTGTGATGTAGTTGTGTAAAGAGAAACACATTTATATTTCAATTTACATTCTGCATGCCGTTTTGGTAGATCTAAGCACCCCGAAGAACCAATAATGTAAACATAAACATGGTATTTAAAGTCTCATTTGCACCTTTAATTTCGTGTTAAACTCAGTTTAATGCACTACCCTTAAAAGAAAATTGGTAAATAAATAATCAGAATCAGAAAACTTTATTGCTTAAGAAATCATTAGCATTAGCGGTTAGCATTAACAGCATGCGGTGAGCAAAAAGAAAGACTCGTACACAAAAGAAACATTGAAATAACTCTACCCACATGTTTAGACAGGGTACAGCTTACTAATACTAAACAAACTGAGATAACTGTTGGTGGGGGGGGGGTTAAAACAATAAAATAAAAAGAGGACAAGACACGGAGCAATCATGCTGCATTCTGCAGCAGCTTCTTCTTCTTCTTCTTCTTCTTTTCATGGCGGTTGAACGAAGTTTCAGTGTACTTTAGTCTACTTTTCCGCTGTACTGGTGGTGGTAATATAGTTTGGTTCTCAGAAAAATCAGCGTAAAACTGAAGGGTTACTGTATATAGACGGGTTCCCTTGGTTCCCTTTAGTGGTGTGTTGATCTGATACTCAATATCAGTATCAGTCCAGTTCAGGCCAAAATCACTGAATCTGATATCTTAAAAAATCAGTTCCATAAATGCTGAACTAAACTCTGATCAACAGCGCTGTAGAGAGACACAGAGATGAGGACACAAGTAAAGAGTATCACAAACGGCTCCCTGCTCCCTATATAGTGCACTAAAGTACAGACTCCTGCACGAACAGGTCTAACGGGGAGCCGCTGGAGTCTCAGACATGTGTGCAGAAGTCCAGAATTGACACACTGGGCGATATATGGGTACAGAAACCAGAGTTTAATAACGCACACAGCGCCCCTAGAGGAAGCATAGGGTCATTTCAGATTAAACAGATTAGCTGATGAAGAGAGGGGAAAAAACAGTATTGGATTGGTATCAGTATCGGGAGTATGTGAGACAGGTGTATTAGGAAAATGTACCTTAAATCACTTTTCAAATCACTTATTCACTACAACAGAGTTCCCAAACTAAATATACGGTACCCTTCAAGGGACACACCTCAGTGAAAGCTCTATACCCTGAAAAGTACTATTTCATAATCAAGTTGAAAACTCATGTAAAGATGAAGTTTCCCTCTAAAAAAACCCTTTCAACCCTTTCAACATGCTAATACAAAGAACTCTCTTCGGCATCTTTATTTTAAAAATGTGGTACAATTTCATTTTAAATAGCCTTTAGTCTTTCTAAAGACAAGTAGGTTCCCTCACTAAAGTTACTGAAGACACGCACGTAAATCCCATCAATATTTGAGAACGTTTTTTCTAAAGGTACTAGAAGTGTAAAATTGTTAAGAACTGTACTTTTAAAATTAAAAAGGTGTTCTTTTTTCAAAAAGTCAACTTTTGATTCCCCAAAGAATGTTTCAGTGGCTGAACCTTTAAATTGAACCAAATCAATTACAATCATTTACCACCTTTATTTAAAAAAAAAAAAATTGCTGTGTAAAGGTTCCACATCACTGAACTTTTTAGGACAAATTCCTATCATTTCATAGTCAGAAAGTGCAAATTTTCATTTTGCAAAAGTGATGCAATGTCCAGAAAGTGTGGCCGTCCTGTTTACAGCTGCGGGACGAGACCTGGGGTCTCCCAGTGGCAACCGGTTTGAGGAATTCAATTTACAGCGGCGATACGAACCGAAAACAAATGTTCATTGAAAACGACGTTTGTATTAAATCTTTTAATGATTCTCCTTTGAGGACAAATCCAATACGGTTCTACGGGAGCGCCGAGACGGAGGGACAACCAAAGCATGTCAATACAGAACCTCACTGCTCAGAGGAAAGCAATTTTACATTCCCGAGACCCCCCAGCCATTAATCTTCCACCCATTCCAGTTGTTTATTCCCCAATGAGAGAAAATCATATTCCTGACTGAGGATTTATAAGTTCATTATTGCCTCAAATAAATGGTCACACCAGCCTGAAAACGATCGCGCTGATTTAGCATTTATTAAAAAATTGAGTTTGTGAAGAATATCTCAGTCATATTTACAGAACTGGTGTTTCACAGCATACAGCATCTGCTTATTGGAGTATGTGTATATACACACACACACACACACATATATATATATATAAATAAGTGTGTGTGTGTGTGTGTGTGTGTGTGTGTGTGTGTGTGTTTATTTACTTATTTATCCATTTCTCTATGTATTTATTTATTTTCTTCAGTATCTCCCTGTAATATTCTCCTTTTTCTGCAACACTAAAACTTATTTTTGATGTTTTTGATTATTTATCTTGTTGTTTATTTCATTTTTTCTTTCTTTTCTTTCTTTCTTTCTTTCTTTCTTTCTTTCTTTCTTTCTTTCTTTCTTTCTATTAAAGCATTTCTTTCCAAAACCTCTTTCTTTCTTTCCTTCCCTTTCTTTCTGTTCCAGCATCTTCTTGGACTTTGTTCCTTTCTCCACAATGCTACATCTCATCTAGATGCTTTTTGTTTGTTTGTTTGTCTGTTTGTTCACCTGTTTGTTCTTTTTTTGTTGTTATTTCCTTCGCGGTGCGAATTTTAAGTGCCGAGCTAAGCTGAAGGTGTCCGTCCGGCCTCAGCATTCTGCAGACGCCTCGCTCCCGCGCCAGAGCCATTCCGCCTCTCTGCATCCGGAATTACCCTCCGCAGCAACATTCCGGCGGAGAGGACGCTGGGGACCGGCACACGCGACGCCGCGGCGAGAGGAAAAATAGCGCGTCTCCTCAGCAGCTCCCGCGTGAGCGTATTAATTTGTACCCCGGTCTCCTCCTCTGCTCCTCTGCCGGTGGCCCCTGGGTTTAGCCTCCTGCACCTGATTCCTCTTCCTCTCTCCAAAGACCCCCAAGCCGTCCCCCATTTGTCATTGGTAAACATGCCGACACACCGTACAAGACGAGGGGGAGGGGGAGGGCTAAGAGAGCAAGCAAAACAAAGGCTCCACCAAATCAGCATAATTTCTCTCAACATGAAAACACATTCTTCACACGGGGATAAAATTCTGCAGTTACTCTCAAACAGCAGGCCGAGATGTGCAGTGGCTTTTAGAACCGCTCATTAACATATAATACAATGTACTATAATATATACACACACACACACACACACACACATATACATTTATATATATTAAATATATGTAGGACAAAAGTATTGGGACACACCTGTTATTCACAGTTCCAGTGAAGGACAATCTTAATGCTTCAGAAGACCAAGACATTCTGGACAGTACCATGTTTCAACTCTGTGTACCCAGTTTGGGGAAGAACCTTTTTCTATTCCAGCATGACTGTGTCCCCGTGCACAGAGCGAGTCACACATTAACTCAATGGCCCTGACCTCAATGTCATCAAGTCCCTTTTGGTGTACTGATCAGGCGTCCCAAAACATTTGTCCATATCTGTCTGTCTGTCTGTCTATCTATCTATCCATCTATTGATCCAAAACCATTTATCAGGGCAGTTGTATGTCAGAAAGACTAAATGAGAATCTACAGGCAAAGAATCTACGGAAACTTTAACTATTAGCAAACTTTAACAAACAGTCTGGTGAAGCTGGCAAGCCATTATCATAAGCATCTTGTTCGTGTCTAGGATTAGGAATAGTTTAATGTGTAGGGTTAAGGTTTAGGTTAATGTTGCATTTGGGTTGTGGTTTAGGTTCAGGTTTAGGATAAGGTTTAAGGTAGGGTTTAGGTTAGGGTCTGGGGTTAGGATTTAGGAGAAAAGTTTAAATGAAGGTTTAAAGTTTAAGGTTAAGGTTTATGAGAAGCTTTAGGGCTGGATGTTGGGGAAGAGGTTATGTTTAGGGTTCAAGGTCAGGTTAAAAGGTCATGTAATAGGGTCAGGTTTAAGGTTTAGGATTGGGTTAGGGTTTAGAGTTAGGGTTTAGGATTGGGGTTAGGGTTAGGGTTTGGGAAAATATTTAGTTCACGGTTAGGGTTTAGGATTTTGGTTTACGGTGGGACTCAGGAGAAAAGGTTAGGTTTAGCATTACAGTTTAGGATTAGGATGAGGTTTAAAAAGACAGCATTAGACATCAGTGTGAAAAAGTAGCTTCTTACGTTAAAAAAGATGCTCTAACAGCCAAACTGAGGAGATAATCTGATGCCACTTCTCTTTTAGTAGTCCAGATAAACCCCTGCATTATAAATATCTTCACTCCTAATGCGGCATCCGGGAGAATATATTGACGCGTATGAGACACGCTGCAGAAAAACACATTATTTACTTCAGTACATAGTCAGATTTACAGAATATGATAAATGAGTTCTTAAATGTCATTACGAATCCATCGACTGCTGCTCACGGCCGTCGACCCCTGCGTTTTATTTTTATATTTTTATTCTGTTTTAAACGCCAGTGCCTGGACACCCAGTGATGGATGGGTGGATGTTGGGATGGCTGAGGCGGGCAGGGGAAGCCTGATGAAATTATGGCATGGGGTTGATTGATCTGGTATCTTCATGCAGGGTGACTAGAGAAGCGGGTTAAACTGATGAATGGGGATTAGTGTCAGGAGGTGTGGCTGAAGGACAATGCGGAGATGGCCTGGAGGTTTGACCTTCATGATCCTCGCAAATTCCCCACTAAAGGCTCAGGTCCAAGGCAGCAGACCAAGACCCGTCATTCATCCACCAGAATTCACCTTCGCCAGCAAGTGGAGAGGAAGGAGGAAGTTCACAGCGCAGAAAAACTTTATTCCAAGAGTCTCTCACATATTTTAATATTTTAACAAACTGTCTGGTGAATGAGTTATTGACAGCAGTTGGTCCAGGTTTAGGATAAGGATTATATTTTTATTTTGGTGTTAAGGTTCAAGTTAAATCAGGACTGGTTAGGGTTTAGGATTTAGATTTAGGATTAGGTTTGTGGTTTACCATTAGATTAGGATTAGTTCAAGTAAATATTAGGATTAGTTAGCAGTAAGTTAATGTTTAAGTTAGACTTTAAAGGTTAGGTCTAGGGTTTCAGTCAGAATTTAGGTTTAGGGTTTCTTCATATTTTGCTTAGGATCACATTCTAGGTCCAAAAATGCTATTTTCTGTCATTATCTACAGCATACTGAGTAGATTAAATGAAATAAATGGGAACAAATATCTTACTGAGACAGGCTGGAAAGTCCCAAAAGATGCAAGGAGCCTAGATAAAAGAGTTCTAACCACTCAGCATTCAGCACCACCAGTATACTGATCACGGCCTGATCATCTGGAATCATCTGCTCCTGGTTCTTCACTGGTTCAGGACTTCAGTTAGATGCTCTTTGTTCTGCTCGAATTATTCATATATAAGTCACAAACAAATAAACATATTCCTCTGAAACTGGGACTGGACTGGAAATGAGAGTTTTTGAAAGTGTTTCAGAAATCCTGGAGAACTGTTTCTCAAGACCACATAAAAAAAAATAAATACAAGAAAGTCTGGATTTTTGGCAGCAACATAGGAAGAAATGGGGGTGGCTTAAAATGTACCCAAGATGTTTTATATGAGAGAAGTTTTTGATTGTGCATGTTTTCCTTCACTGTGATGAAATGAGGTTTATCTGAGTTAATCTGAGTTTCCGTTCATCACAAATCCATGAAAAATGTGTAAGAAAAAATTCTGACCTTTGCCTGCAGGGGCTGAACAGAAAACAGTAACACAATCAAGAGAAAACGAGCAGAACATCCGCAGGGGCCGAGGAGCCACATGCTGAACGAGCGGGTTGTCATGACGAGAAAATAATTAGAGGAACGAGGCCGGTTTCGGACACCTGGATGCATTTCTGCTCTGAGCAGAAAAACCTGCAGCAGATCTGAATCTGATATTCAGTGAATAGAGAGAAAATGTTCTTCTGAAGGAACCCAGCCTCGACAGGCAGAGAGAGAGAGAAGCAGAGAGAGAGAGAGAAAGACAGAGAGAGAGAGAGAGACAGACAGAGGCAGAGAGAGAGGAGACAGAAAGACAGAGAGAGAGAGAGAGAGAGAGAGAGAGAGAGAGAGAGAGAGAGATGCACTGTAAAGGAAAAACTCAGTTTGTTCCCCTTGGGTGTTCAGTGGACAGTGACGTAACCATGGTAACAAAAATGACCCCTGAATCAGTGAATCTGTCCGAGATGTTAGATGATGGAGATCATCTAACAGTAGTGGAGGAGCATTCACTCACACTCACAAATTCAACATCATTTTCCTGGGGGCAAAGCTGTCAGATGCGACTGTATGTTTATTTAATATTTATCCATATTGGTGGGTGTTCACAGCCCCATTCAGGTGTATATTTATCTGAACTTTTAAGAACTGCTGACTATATTTCTCCTATATTCCAAATAAAAGCATTAAAGCAAATGAAAAAAACATCAAAATAATTGATATGACACAGCGTTTACAGAACAGAAAGAAAACAAATCTCTCGTTTTCTCTTAAACAAAATGGCAGTAATGAGCTCAAATCAGACCTCAAATGAGATCTAGATTAATTCCAAGATTACAATGAGATTAATCTAGATTAAAAAAATTAATCTATGCCCACCTCTAATATACGTATAT
>JBBPDC010070852.1:0-10659 GCA_037974485.1 Hemigrammopetersius urotaenia
GTGACACAAAACAAACAAGGCAAAATCAAAGTCCAAATAAAACACGGTGGCCATTAATGGCCCTCAGCCGTGACACTTAACCATCTTTTAATGCAAATTTATTTGATAAAATTCTTCTACAAAAACCAAATAGCTCACAATAATGGTGATAGTAAAAAGTTAAAGCTACTTTGCATTGACTAAATTATTTGCGTGATGCCTGAGACTTTGTTTCAGTGCTTGTTTTGGATCTTTAAAAAGTGGCTGCCCTGCTTTTTAAAGTTATTACAGCTTCCATGGCGTAATTCGGTGTCAAGCAGTTTGTGTATGAGTTATAATCAGCCAGTGATGAGACTTACTCTGTATCTCCTTCCTAGTGAACAAACAGCAAATTAAATTAAAAGACCACTAAATTCCATGTTAATTCAACACTTGTGTATTTATTTGGTGACTTTGGACCAGCATATACACAATTAAGCACAAAAAAACAAGTGTCATTTTATTTTTACATTTTCAACAGCATGTGTGATTAATACGCTTCTGCAGCTAAAAGATAAGGGAAAATACATCACATTTTACATCCCAGCATGTTGTGGTTCCCTGGATGGGAGCCAGTTGCAAAATAGTTGGCAGTCCCTTCCAACTATTAACTCCATTATCTCCTCACAATATCTGGGTAACAGAAATGCTCAAATTTCCAAACCCAAGGCACAGCTGATGGAGTCTGAGCCTCGCTCTTATTTACTGTGTTATGGCCTTGGCCTTCATCTGACACCCACCAGTCCAAAACCTGCTGCCTCGCCACATTACACCATTCATTGATCAAGGTGTAGAGCCTGTGGCCAGATTCTGACTTTTGATTACATGCAGACTTTAATTCTTTTTTATTTATTCTATGATCATATTAATAATGTGCATTTGAGGTTTTTGATTAGACTAATTTGATGATTTGTCCAAGTGCTTAGGGAAAGACTGAGAAGGAATTTGAGCACAGATGCTTATCTTGATTTGTTTTTCCCCTGTACAAAAAATTATACGGCTTGTTTTTATATTTGAGCATGGCAGTATGAGCCTGAGAGAGTGAAAGTAAAGAATAACACAGTTGGGGACATGAACTGAGCTGTGTCAACTGAAGATGAAATAAACAGCCTTTCTGCTTTAGAGAGAGATCATCAGGTTGCTTATTTGTTCTCATTAAATGGGAGTTCCCAGATAGGGGCTAAGCTTAGGCCTTTTTAAGAGGAGAATCTTCATTCAGATTGATTTGTAGTGACATAAGCGTGACAGCTTATTTCCAATTGTAAATTAGTACTTTTAGGCAAGTTAAATGTGTGAGTACAACAGTGTTAACTCCAGCAATAAATGCAGTATAAGGTATTATTAAAAGTGAATCTATGGGTATGTGTGCCTGATGTCATAGTAAGGGTCATAGTGAGGACTGCAGGGGACCTATGGCCTCTGAGAGAGTTTAATTGTTTTTTAATATTCGCTGTAAACACTCATAACCACGTCTGCTTGTTGGATCATTGGATGTAAAACAAGCAAATGGCTGAGCCAGAAAACAAAGCGGCAGCTTTCTCACGCCAGAATGTCTCAGAAGGCTCTTCAAAATGATTGGGATTATCTGAGAAACACTTTGTGTGTGCCAGACAGGATCCCCTTCATCAGCCACACATGGCTCCCTCCGGTCCACGTGCCCAAGCGTTTGTGAATGAAGCTCTAAATGGATTTTAGCAGTCAGCCGCTGGTCATTGTCTTTCCTGTCCGGCTTTTGCTGCCGTCTCTCTATTGTACAGGAATTCTCTCCCTCCATGCTAACAATATAGGAACATAACCCCCTGAACCTAGACTTATTATTAAGACTCATTAATTAGTCTAAAGTCTCATTATTCCCACAGCAGGGTACTGAATTTATTCAACGATATCAACACAGTTCAGCAGTAACTGAGTCCTGCTCATGTGTAAATGATACAGTCAAGTAAACTGAATGCATTGCATTTCCACAGCAGTAACTATTATGAATTATTTAGTGACTATTATAAAACTGAATTGTAAGTCCTCTAGTAATGGGAGTAAGAAACTATAGAGAAGACCCACGCAAGGACCCTTTGGTCTTTTAAGCTGTTAGTGCTCTGTAGAAATAATTTTTTACATCCACATTTATCATTTTTATCTTGTTTGACATGTTTTGTGCTGTTTTTTTACAGTACTGTATAGGCCAACCTCTAGCCCAAACTGGTCCCCGGGTGACTTTAAAAGCGGCCCTCCCTGGCTCACTTCGAATGCTCGAGGCAACAGTACGTCACAATGTGTGGGAAAATTAAGCAGCCCAAATGGCAGGTGTCTGGGCCCCTCAATAAAGGTCTAAACACATTACAGGGCTATAAATAAGGCAGAGTTCGCCTGGAGCCCAGCTGACTCTCTTCTTCGCCTGCTGGTCATGAACACTCAATCCCACCCTGAGCAGGGTATCGCTTAACAAGTAGACAAACAGCGGAGATTAAAGGAACAGACAGAAGACACAGGGGAGAACGTGTGGGAGGGTGCTAACACAATTACACACAAAATGCACAATCCTCCAGTTACAGGCAGGCACTCGGCCAGCCGACCACTAAAGCCACACAGAGGCAGGTCTCTCCCTGATCAGCTCGGGATTGCTTATAGCTGACCTGCGGAGCCTACTGGGAGGAATTTATTGGTGGATTTTTTGTGCCAACACTCTCTCCCATTGTGATTTTCTTGATTACCTTTTCAATGACTCACCAGCCTAACACGCCACAAGTGATCTTTAACCTCTCACTCATAGAACTAACATTATCGTCTAAGTAGTTTAAGAATAATATCCTTAATGACATGTAATAACACTTATAAACTTTAAAATTATATAGACCTCTGTTTTGTATCTACAAATTACACTAAATCATTATAAGCAATATTACTGGTACCTGAAACAATAATTTGCATTATTTTTACAAGAAGATTTTTGCCTTAAGTATGTTTTGCAAATACATGCAGAGGTGATTACTGCCAGCATAAAACATAAAAACCCAGAGGACATATATAGGTTCACTGGTGGTTTTACATGGCAAATAAAATGGCTTATATTTACACTGTAGACACTGTATGTCTGGCCATAAAGAATGTAGATCATAACTGGAGGTAACTTTAAGATTGTCGGAATAGCTGGTTCTAAACTGACTTTCCATCAATACTGATCATGTCTTTTACACCTACCTGGGAGATTTTTATTTATATTGTTCTTGTCTCTGAGTGTCTTCACAGTTATAACATAAGCAATATCCTCCAGGGATCAATAAAACTTTTCTGATTCTAAAATCTCTAAAAAGTGGTCTTAGCGGCCCCAGGTTGTCTTCTTTCCTTCACCAACACAATAGTTAAAATCTGAAAGATCAACCTTCTCCATGGTCAGAGAAAGGATGAGCTGAAATGCTGCTATAGAAACAAAAAAGAATTTAAGAAAATTAAAGAAAAGATTGCACCTTTAACATGAGGTCCTCCACATAACCTTCAGGTGCCTTCTTTTTTAAACCTCCCACTAATATCGCATCAGTCCCCTGAGGACCGTATGGTAATGGGTGGAAGTTATTTTTATGTCTTGTGAATATTTCTTGGTATGTATAATAAAGCGGCTTATTTTCATTCCAAACAATCATGCATGTTTATCTTTTTTTAGTTAGGAATTGGAAGAAAAACACACCATGAACAAAAAATACAAGTGTAAAAACAATAATAGAAATCACAGGCGTCATTTATCCTAGGGAACGCTGCTACGAGTTTCCACTGCTACCCCCACCGCCACCACCACCACTACCAGTACCCCAGACGATCATCAAATATCATCACCCCCTTTCTCAGTTATTTCTAACCCAAACTGACCCATGGTAGCCCTGTACACCCTCCAGTGGCCTGGTGGTTAAAGAGTTTGCCCTGTGATCAGGTGGTCATGGGTTCGAATTTCAAGACTGCTAGTGACACTACTGAGGTACCCTTGAACAAGATGCCGTCCCCACACACTGCTCACCGGGTGCTGTGTTCCTGGCTGCCCCACTGCCCCACTCGGTGAATGGGTTAAATGCAGAGAAAGAGTTTCACAGTGTTTACACTGTGTGCTGTGGTGTGTGACAAATGGACACTTTACTTACTTTACCACCACAACTACTCATTTCCCACCCCTCCCATTCCAACACCTCCCCCATCCTCCAACCACCTTGGTATACTGCGCTGAAATAATGCTATGGCACAATATTTTTCAGCAGAAGTTAACAGAACGAATCAACTTTGACGTACTGCTGTCATTTAGGGAAAGGATGAAAGCATTGGACAGGATGCTTTGACTTAAAATATGTCAGAACATGACATACGCCATAATTTGGCCCTGGAGACAGAACTCTGCAAAAGTAAACATTTTAATCCTATTTGATGATCCTCCAGGCCTGGGGTGAACAAACCCATGTTATTTATAGCTAATTCCATATTTATGGAGGTGTCTTTTAAACCCACATATGTCTGTTTTGTGTAGTCCCATGATTTATGTATCACAGTCTGGGGGGTTGGGGTGAGTTGTGACAGCCAATTTATGACTAACACTCCATTCTCCCTGGACTTCATTCAGGAAAAAACACTGAAATATAAATATACATTAGTTCAGATTTCATATGAGGACCTAAAAGATCATTTTACTTCCACTGTTCCCTTGTTTGTCTGGTCCGTTTAAAATAAACCCATTCTTGTTTATTGGCACTCGCAAATGCAAGTTACAATTAGCCAATCCATGCTTCTAAAATGTTTAAGAATTCTATTCTAGAACTCCAATAGAGTTATTAAACACTCTAGTAGAGGCCAGGGCAAAATAGAAAATGCTGTTCAACCTCAGCATTTCATAGTTCCTTTGTCACATCTGTGCTGTATCTGTGCTGTAAAGTGCCATGTGCTCATTTGTTGGTTGATGTATAAACATAAATGACTGGCAGTTGGTGGGTTACAGTGAGGTAGAGAGTTCAGTTTATGTTATAATGGACTATTAAAATGTGTAGTGATTCATGTGTTCATCTGATTGGTTGAGAAGGTTCTTTCTGTTCTGTGTCAGATTGCAGTATCACTTTTTTTCACAATAACTGCATCATTCATACAACCATTAGTAATTTTTGCTTTAGCATACAAACAAGGAAACAAATACCTCCAAAAACGTTTAAGATCACCTTTCACATTCTGGCCTTTTGGGTCCAATTCTGAAGAAGAGTGTGGCAACAACCTGTTGTTGCTCCTAAGTAAACAGCTGTGAGGACGAGACCACTTATTTAATGACAAAAACACACTGAAGCTGGCCAGAAATGATGAAAATACACATAGACAAACAAAATAGGCTGTGATTAAAGAAAATCACATTCAGGTAAATCTTTTTTGGTGAAAATGCTGACATTAAAGCTTGGAGTATTAAAACTTCAGGACTTTACTTTTATCTATATTTAGAGAATTGTTGTATAAAAGCAATATAACACTCAAGGTCATACATCATCACTAAAAACATCAAGGCACCTTCCTCAACCGAATCCTAGCCATGGTGCTACTTGTGATAATGCCCTGTTGTGTTCCACTGCTTAACTGAACTGAAAATGTAAAGCCTACCAAAGCTGTTTCACTCAAAGGATCATGAACTTGGCTTACATGTCCAAAAAAGGAGTTAAAAGAACTATGAAAGCACCAACTAAACAAAGATTTTTTAAATGATTCACTTACTCTTCTTGTTTTTTTTACAAATCAAAAAACTAGAATTAACAACAAAATATCTGTCCCAGTGTAATTTGAAAACATCTGTATTTAGTCTCAAAATACACTTCAATAAATTACTGCCTTTCACGGCTGTTACAGGAGATTCTGTGCGGCCAATAGAAGTCGCTGTTGGATCTGGAAGGTTAATTACAATTAACTTATCTGATCTGCATCAATCATTTTTTACAGATGTTGCAAACATTTCTGTATGATCATTTGGTAGTTTGGTATGGCTGTGAACACATTATATGGCATGATTATAAATAAGTAACACTTTTACCTTGTGTTTAGATAACACAGTGGCATGTTGTCAGCTTGCCAGACCTCTTTCTCTTTGATCCCCTCTGACTGCAAGGCTGGCGGGTGATTTTTCTCTCCTCCCCCACATTTTTCTGCTCATAGATCTCAGTCTGTCAGCAGCCATGAACTAAGCCTGTGCCACTTCCACATCAATTGGGCTATGTGAGGTAGATGATGTCATCAATCTCAAGCAGGTTTTCCAAATCAAAAGCATGAAAAATGGCCAGAATCAAGGAAATCATCTCCAGCACATCAAAATAGGACCTTTAACTATTTAGAGCAATGGTTCCCAAAGACATCCATCTGTTAACAAGCTCTTGGTAGAACATGAGGGGACAGGTGAAAATACCACCACCAGCGGTGGCCAAGGGTACAACTACCTTGGATATTACAGCACCCCCTCTTGAGGTTGTCACCTAAGGGTCTAGGACATGGTTAACCCGGATTGGAGGTCCCGGTTTAGAGACTTATCCAGGCTGGAAATGGGCACCACCCAGCTCTGTTCCATTGGCCTATAATCTTCCCAGTCCACCAGGCATTGAGTTTCACAACCTCACAGATTCAAGTCCAATATTTGCTTGACAGTATAGACTGTCTGTCCATATATGATCCAAGGTGATAGTGGAGCCTCAGGAGGTTGCGAGGGAGAGGAGTGAGTCCACGCACACCAAATGCACAGACCAGGGGCATGGTTTGGCCAAAGCCAGATGCCACATCACATGCTGGACAAAATATTCTGCTGCTTCTTTGGGCAATGGCAATTTAGACAGGGCAGATGGTAGAACTTGTGTACAGTGGTTAGGGCTACTGCATGATCACTAGAATTGGGAAACCCTGTGACAAAGCTTAGCAAAAAATACCACAGTCTAATTGATGTAGGTATACAAAATAGTCTAATTGGTGTAAGAGCACATGGTGTGTTCAGTGGGGTCCCTTGTTCTGACAGCATGTCACAATGTCTTGCTTCATTCTCAGCTCCAGAAGCATCTCTGGATCAGTGCACTGTGCACTGTATTCTAGGATAGGCCACAAGCTGGAAGGCAATACCCCACTGCAACACCGCACCCGAGCCACATCAGGAACAATGGAGCCATGACACAATGAGAAGGAATGATTGGTGGATGCTTAGTGGCTCATACAGGCGGGTGAGGGCATTCAATTTGGTGTTCTTGGAGCCAGTTTAGTAAAAGAGGGTAAAGTTGAACCCCCATCAAAAGAGTGCCTGGCAAGCCTTGATGCACTTGAGGTTCTTGTGATCAGTCCGAATGGGCACCTTCAAGCCAGTGCCATCATTCTTCTAGGGTTTACTTGACTGCTAGGAGCTTGCAGTTGCTGATATTACAATTCCTCTCACTTGGGGATAAACAACAGGAATAAAAGGCTCATGGATGGATCTTGTCTTTGTTGTGAGCTCGCTGAGATGACATTGCTCCAACTCCAATGTGTGAGGCATGCACAATAAAGGGAAGGTTTGGGTCTGGCAAGGCTAGGACACGAATGATGGTGAAGTGTTTTTTAATCTTCTCAAATGCAGAGTTGGCCTTCTTGGTTAAAGTGAGACAGAGGGAAGCACCATCAGTGAGAGGAGTAAGTGGGGCAGTGATGCTACTGAATCCAGGTATAAAGTGATGATAAAAGTTGGCCAAACCAAGAAACTTCTGGATCCATCCTATGACCTGACCAGTTGAAAATGGCCATAACTTCTTGTGGGTCCATCCGTAAACCTCCTCAAGAAATGTTCCATGAGACCTTAGTCTAATGGAATGCACTCTTCTCCAGCTTGACATAAAGGTGGTTCTTCAGGAAGAGCTGGAGTAATGTGCTGGGATGGGTTTTGGGAGAAAATGAGAATGCCATCAATGTAGACATAGCACATTTGATTCAGAGTCTCCCTCAAGACATAATTGATGAGGGCCTGAAACACAGATGGTGCACTGGCAAAGGGCATAACTATATTCATGACCACTGAGGGTGATAAAGGCAGTTTTCCACTCATCCCACTTATAAACACAGACTACTTTAGGAAAGAAGGAGACTTGCTGTAGTTCATGAAGGCGTGTTCATGAGGGACAGGCATATTCATGATTTCATTTAGAACCCTAGAGTCTATACACGTCCAGGAGCTAAGGCTTTCTGTATATATGAGTGCACAGCTTGTTGTTTGGTTATGAACAGTGAGTGCAGGAACCCTAAGGTATGGAGGAATGAGGTAAATTTTCTTGTGGCTGGTCTGGGGGCAAACGTGAGGTCTTGTCTTAACTGAACATCTTTATTAAGTCTGTGTACTCTGGTGGTATGAGGCCAGGAGCTGGGGACCTGAATTCAACCTGTGAACATGGGGCATTACCTGGACTACTAAAACTAGTGAGGTCTTGGCCCTCGTTCTCAGATGTGCAGTGTGGGGAGGCTGACTTCTTCTGCAACTCTGATAGTGTCCAGAAAGAGGTGCAGACCTAGGTGTAAAGGAATGGTGCCCCAGGCGATTATCACATTCCTCATTGCACTGAGTAAAACACAGCCTTTTCCAGTCAATGAGGGGATTATAATGGCAAAGTC
This sequence comes from Hemigrammopetersius urotaenia, assembly GCA_037974485.1. NCBI lineage: Eukaryota > Metazoa > Chordata > Actinopteri > Characiformes > Alestidae > Hemigrammopetersius > Hemigrammopetersius urotaenia. Next base: position 8,626 of record JBBPDC010070852.1, read on the forward strand.
AGTGGTACCAATATATCTGCTGCTCAGCTGAGTCAAGAAGGAGGAAATAAGCTTCTCAGAATGGCCTAACAATCAAAGGCATAAAGTCAAGAAATTAAGGAGAATGATGTACACGAAGAGAGTCTGAGCTCATGACTGATGGGGAATTGAAGGGACAAGAGGAAATATCTCCCCCAGGCAGTGGTCCGGGATAGTACAACCTGGGATGTCACAATAACATTTTGATTGAATAAAATGACACACCAAAGGTATACTGAAAAAAGTAAACAAGTAAAAAAACCCAAGTCATTGGCCACTTTTTTCAGAGCAGAGAAAGCTTATAGTCCAGGAATGTCAGGTGAGAGTACCTTATGCTGTTACTTCATAAATATTGCCTGCAAGGTCAATAAGGGAGGGACGGGTCAGTGCGGACGTACGTCGTTATCTCTGGTGGAAGGGATGGGGAGGGGGGGAGGAATTGTCCCGTTATTGAAAAGCTAAAAATAAAACGCCAGATGGCCCGTTATAAATCGATTGGGTACCCCTATGAGAAGATCCACTCATGATAACACAGAGAACAAACTCAAGCACTTCTCCGACTCATTAAACATAATTCTCTCAGTGAACTAGGAAAACAAAAACACCGTTTTTTGCTGTAGGTGGAAATTCTGCCATGTTTGAGCTGCTAATAAGGAATGAATGCATAATCTATTATAATGACACCGTCTGCATACAAGGTTTAGCGCCAAAACACTCTTAATTTACATTCCTTTTTTATGACATCTTTGTGCCTTCCACAATTATTGGTCCCTTGTTTAAAAAGAGTGAAAAAGGCTGATGCTATCTTTACTTAGCAAAGAAATAAAAGAAATTTAAAAAGTCACAGGTGATCACAAAATTCAACGTGTCATAATACTGGCACGATGACATTAACAAGCAGATCTGTGATCTGCTGTTTTTTCTTATCAGTCAGAGGCTTTTCTGTGAAGCTACTCCACTCCTCTAGACTGGACAACTCCCTGCAGCATCAACCATGTTAGCTAGCGTATACCGTTTCAGGTGGCCATGCACAACGCTAGCACTTCTATTGTACTTTAACAGCGAACAGATTGAGCAAGTCACCATGCTGTTTATGTGGTCTAAAGCAATGGTTCTCAACCTTTTCAGCATTAAGGCCCACAAATCCATCACACCTTATTTTGGTGTCCATCTAGGAATTTACAGTACCAACTTTAAAACATCACAATTCCATCATACAAAGTTATTATTGTTTGTGGTTGGACCTAAGTCAAAGCTAAGACTCTGAAGTTTCATGTGCCAGAGAAGTAAAATATGTAAACTTATGTTTAAATAGCAACACAGGATGGATTGTGAAACCTCTTCAAATTCAGCAATCCTTATCATCCTGGTCAGAAGAATTTTTCATCTGACACTGAAACCCCACAGCCACAGGTCTTGTCAAGTTATGTTCAGAATTTGAGCTCAAAAGAATAAAAATGAATGTTCTATACGGTTTTTAGTACCATTTCGTGCAACTAGAGACGCCATTTTGTTTGGAGAAATCCTTATTTTTACTACAGAATTATAAATCAATAACCGCTACAACACTGCTTCTCTCCCATTCATTCTGTACAAAAGGCTCTGATCAACCGACTTTCACTGTTGGCTCCGCCCCTCGGTTCACCATCAAACAATAAGAACTCAAGGCCAGGCACACCTAATGCTTGACAAAACTCACTTGAAACACAATAAAAGAACTCCAAAACAACTCACTTTGTTTCATCATCATAAAGAAAATGCGTCGCTCGACCGATCTGGGGTGGTTTTCGGGCGAGAGGGCTCATTCGAAACGTTACAACCTAATACACCAAAGGAGTTTTACATTTACATTTACAGCATTTAGCTGACGCTCTTATCCAGAGAGACGTACATTAGTGCTTAAGAATTCCACGACTGTTTCTTACCTGAAAAACAGCTGAAATCTGAGTCAACTATTTAACCAAGATACTGCAGTCAGAGCATCTATACAACAACTGTCCAAATAATAACTAGCCA
>JBBPDC010070863.1:0-10659 GCA_037974485.1 Hemigrammopetersius urotaenia
ACAATATTCTAATTTTCTGAGATACTGAATTGGGGTTTTCATTAGTTGTCAGTTATAATCATCAACATTAAAAGAAAGAAACACTTGAAATACATCAGTCTGTGTGGAATGAATGTATACATTATACAAGTATCACTTTTTGAATGGAATTAGTGAAATAGATCAACTTTTTGAAGATATTCTAATTATATGACCAGCACCTATATACATATACTGTCCAGAGAACACAAAGAAAGCACGTCTTGGAATGGTGAAATGCCGCTCTACTCAGTGGTGGGAGGTTTGAAAGTATCTGAGAACATTATTTATTTCTTCTTGCTGCTGACTAGCTGCTGCCCTTTAAAGTAGCTGCAATCCAGAATTTCCCCCATGTTTTTTTACAGCACAGTATACAAGCTCAGACCCACAATCCCCTTCCTAGCCACAGGCTAAGTTCACACGCACTCTCAATGCCTTGGACACTTCCCTGCAAGCTGGCAGGGGTTCGCTGGAGTCTGATGGGTTTCAATTTGCTGCTCCGGCCCACAGCTGTGACTCGCCCGTCCCAGCCTCCCCTCCTCCACTCTCCGTGATGCCTGATCAGCCTCGGTGCTTCTACAACCGGGTACCTGCAACACAAAGAGGGAAAGGAAACAAAGCCAACAAAAAAGGCTGCCTCAGTCGATACGGCTTCTGTCTGGACTTGGACCACCGCGCCATAGTCCACTCACTTCAGGAAGTACAAAATCAGTCCAGGCAGCAGCCAAAGTCCACCTTAAAATCCCAAACATTTCGTCAACCCACAGCCAGCCAATCGATCGCGTCCGGGGCCGCACCACTTGAGGACCCGCTCACTGTCCATGGCGCTGCCCAATTACAAAGACAAAAAGAAATTAAAGTAACAGCACATCACAATACAAACAAAAACAAACAAAAACATCAACACAGAAGGTAAAGCACAAACACAACCCTTAAATGGCCCAGACACAACAAATACTTGACTACTAGACTTGTCTTGATCTGTGTCTTAACTCAGGGACTCCCTGTGTATGCTGCTCCTGAAGACCTTTAATGACTCTGTAGTGGCCTCAGCTATCTCTTACAGTGTTCTCTGCTGGGGCAGCAGCATCTCTGCTGGGGCCAGAAAGAGACTGAACAGGCTGATCCGGAGGGCCAGCTCTGTTCAAGGATGCCCTCTGAACCCAGTGGAGGATGTGAGTGACAGGAGAATGGTGGCTAAGATGTCATCCCTGTTAGACAACATCTTCCACCCCATGCAGCAGACTCAGACAGTACTGCGGCACCCACGATATGGTACAGAGAGATTCCACAGGTCTTTCTTTATAACTGCTGTCAGACTCCACAACAAATACCTTGCAGATGACTACACATGCACAAACAAACAAACAAACACATACATCCAATACACAGCAGTAGTTACGTGCAATTTTATGAGTGCAATTTTCTAATGGAACATTTTTTCTTGGATGGAACTATCATTACTGGGCAAAATGTGCAATTTAAACATGCAATTCTTCTGGTGCATTTACACTGTTATTGTTATGTGTGTGTCTACCCTATATATGTAGTGTAACCCCTCAGGTTTACACGTATCAGGAGTCGCAGATTTTTTCTGAGAAGCACTGATAATGGTACGCGTAAATCCCCACAATAACACGGATACAAATATCCTTTTTGGTGGCAGTATACTCTGGGATCAATAAAGTTTTCTGATTCTGATTATTTATTTCTCATTGCTGCGGATGTTTCAGCGTCTGGGGCAGCTGCAGACCAGAATCTCCCCTGTGGATCACCTCAGTGTCCTTAAAGTGCTGCAATTTTATTACAAAAGCAAATTTCCCAGTTGTATACATATACTTTTTTTTTTTTTTTACTTTTCTTTGGGGGTTTTGATCAGTCTTAAGTAAGGATGTGTCATGCTTGTGCAGTAATAACTGATAATGAAGATTTTTCTGTATTGTTCAAGACATAAATTCAGATGGTGTACTTGCATCAGTGGGAATCAGGATAATGAATAGAATGATGCTGCTAGGCATCAGCTCTTTTGGAAGTGGCATGCAGGAAGAAATGTCTTTAGCATTTTCATCAAAAAAAAAAGAACAAAAGCTGCCTCAGTTGCACAGACTAGGTCAGCTTGACACAGTGACACATAGCACACAGAAATTGTTTTTAATTTGCTTCTGCAGCAGAAACGAGCTTGCATAACTTGCTTTTTGTTGTAGCGCGTTGAAGAGGTTCACCGAGTTCTCTCTGAAGCCAAAGATTCTTCATAATGATGATTGTACTGTTAATGTGTTTCTTTGCTATTACTCAGATAATTAGGACGTGCTAAAAGCTACTGCCGCGTTCTCGGTTCCAATTTCTTTCCCTTCCCCTCCTAGAAGCACAATGAGCTAAAAGTTTATTTTACAACTATGTTCACAAGTATCTTCACATCAAAGTTTTTCCACATTATATGTTTTCACATCATTAGTTATTTTGAGCCATAATGTAATTAAGAAACCTACACTTCAAAGTACCCTGGACACAAGTATTGGGACGTCTGACCCTTACACCAATAGGTGTATTTTAATGGTGTTGCATTCAAACATATAGACTTTAATACGGAGTTGGTCCCACTTTTTAGCTAAAACAGCTTCCACTCTTCTTGGAAGACTTTCTAGAAGATTTTGGAGTTTCTGTGGGGAATTTGTGTCCATTCATTCTGTAGAGCATTCATGAGGTCAGGCACTGATGTTGGATGAGAAGGCTGGATCACAATCTCTGTTCCAGGTGTTGGATGGGGTTGAGGTCTCCATCCATGTCTTTATGGAGCTCGCTTTATGAATCAAGTGTGGTCAGTAGTGTATAGAACAATAGCGATGTGCACATTTTACACAGACACACCCACAAATTACAAAAGCAATAATCCATGGCTGTAGTGCTTTGATAGTAGACCAAGGCCCTGTTTACACTTGGTTTTACAATTCATTCACACGATTCGATAGTCAAGACACATAACTGTTTACTTCAGGCATCCAACTGACCATTTGTATTTAGATTTTGTTACTGCCTACATCCCTTCCACAAGATAGGCTTTATCTCACAATTACACCTTACTGTAACACTGTACATCTGCAGTTTACTTTAAACCATAACCCATTATTTTAAACTGTTGTACAGCAGAATCCAACACTTATCCTTCTGCCGTGCAAAACAATGGACACCCACACACTTTATTATAGTCATTGTAAAATGGGAGAGTTACCAAATTACTGAACATTATCTTAAGTAATAAAATAAAGTTTACTTTCTCCACTTTTTCTGCTTTTTAAATGAAAAAAATCTCTTTAGAATCAAATAAGACACATTTTATTCATGCAATCATTTGAGTGTCCTATAAAAACCTACAGCTGTCCATGTATGAATCTATTTTAAAACCAAAATAATCTCACAAGTAATTTTCTTCAGCTATCTGTCAGCATACCACCACTGCCTGAAGATAACCGTGTGTTTCCTTTTTTTTTGTTCTATTTTTGTTTTGTCCTTTATATTGTGTGATGAATAGGACAATGGGAACTGTTATGTCCTGGTGTGCGGCCACTAGAGGCCGCCAAAGTTTCTTTGTATCAGGGACTTCTATTGTGAAGTGGGTGATAGGTTTTTTGTTCTTTATTAGTTACACTAAACTGTACAGTTTAGTGTTTGAGTTTATTGATTGTGGGTTTTGTGTTCAGAGTATTTAAGGGTTTGTGTTCTTGTTTCAAGGGTCAGTCCACTGTCCAGCTGGGTGTAAGAGTATGCTGAGCGAATGCTAGTATTTTCCATGTAGGCCCTCATGCCTGTTTTGTTTGTGTGAGTTTAATAAAATTGATGGGTTTCTGCAAAAGCGCCTGCCACCTCTGGTTCAGCCCAGCCAGCACGACCAGTCCAAAAAAATTTATAATGAAATATTTTTCCGTTAACTTATATTACAAGTAAAGCAGGTTTTTGGTCTCTCCTGTTGTTTTGATTTGCTTAACATTTTTGGCTGCTACATATATATTATTTTGCTGTTTCGATGTCACTGCCAAACAATGTGGAAAATTGGACAAATAAGGAAAACAATAAATATACTTTTGACTGATAATGTACATGTATTCTGGCATGTGTGTGTGTGTGACAGGCCACTGGCATCACGCCTCATTGCATGCTCGTTATAGATTTTGCATGTCACTTTCTTTTGTTTGTGGGTTTGCATGCACACCGTGTCCCCTCACTTCAATTCAAACCAGACCCAGGGGACAAAAGGTACTGCGCTTCACACGATGCGAGCAGAATCCACTCTGTGTCACAGGCAAAAAGAGAGCAAGAGTCAGGTTAGCATAATAGTGCAGGTCTATGGCTGCTAATGTGTCACGGATGTTGGTGGCTCTCTCGTGACAGCACACTCAGAATGTGCCCAGCAGGACATGGAGAGTGTCTCGCACTGATAAACACAGAAGAACATCCACAAAACCACCATTGTTCCAATGTCTGAACAAACTGTGTCAGCTTGCCTGCTGCTTACTCTCGTCTGCAGGAGGGAGAAGGGCATGCTGTCTTCCAGGGTTAGAAAGAACCCTGGAAATCCCTGCATTAGTAAGAATACTGTAACTGTACTGTTAATTCACTCAAATAAAAGTGCTTGGAAAAACAATAAAAGTGTAAAATCAATAAAAGACTACTTGCCTTTAAATCATGTACAGTAGAGTCAGGTAGTCAGACAGTTTTGTTTGGGTTATTTAATATTGTTCCAGTGCAAATACAGTGAGGAAGTATTAGAACACCCTGCGATTTTGCAAGTTCTCCCACTTAGACATCATGGAGGGGTCTGAAATCCACATTGTAGGTGCATTCCCACTGTGAGAGACAGAATGGAAAAAAAAAATCAGGAAATCACGTTGTATATTTGAAAACCTGGCAGTCAGCAAGAATTTTGGCTCTCAAATACCTGTTACTCTGCCTTTAAGAAGTCCACTTCTACTCCACTTATTAATCCTAATTAGTAGCACCTGTCTGAGCTCCTTAAAGACACTTGTCCACCCCACAGTCAGTCAGACTCCAACTACTATCATGGGCAAGACCAAAGAGCTGTCCAAAGACACCAGCGACAAAATTGTGGACCTCCACAAGGCTGGAAAGGGCTACGGGGCAGTTGCCAAGCAGCTTGGTGAAAATTGATCAACTGTTGGAGCAATTGTCAGAAAATGATAAGAAAGGTGAGGAATCAGCCCAGAACTACACGGGAGGAGCTGGTCATTGATATAATGAGAGCTGGGACCACAGTTTCAAAGGCCACTGTCAGTAGAACACTACACCATCATGGTTTCAAATCACGCATTGCACGTCATCACATGTCCAGGCCCATCTGAAGTTTGCCAATGACCATCTGGATGATCCAGAGGAGGCATGGGAGAAGGTCATGTGGTCAGATGAGACCAAAATAGAAGTTTTTGGTCTAAACTTAACTCGCCGTGTTTGGAGGAAAAAGAAGGAGGAGTTGCATCCAAAGAACACCATCCCTACTGTGGAGCATGTGGGTGGAAACGTCATGCTTTGGGGGGCTTTTCTGTGAAGGGGACAGGACGACTGCACTGTATTTAGGAGAGGATGAATGGGGCCATGTATTGAGAAATTTTGAGTAAGAACCTCATTCTCTCAGTCAGAGCACTGAAGAGCATCATGGCTGGGTCTTCCAACATTGACAATTACCCGAAGCACACAGTCAGGAAAACCAAGGAGTGGCTCCGTAAGAAGCATATCAAGGTTCTCAAGAGGCCTAGCAAGTCTCCAGACCTAAATCTAATCGGAAATCTAGAGGAGATCTGTGTGGAGGAGTGGGCCAAAATCCCTGTTGCAGAAGAATCCAAACCTTCCTCACCACAAAAGCTATACAGATTCTCATCCAGTCCCTGGTTATCTCCAAACTGGACTACTGCAACTCTCTACTGGCCGGACTTCCACAGAAGGTAACCAAACCAGGTTAGTGTTCAACATTCCTAAGTTCACTTACACCACACCGTTACTAAGAAACCTCCACTGGCTCCCTGTGGCTGCTCGTGTTAAGTTCAAATCCTCAACACTTGCTTTCAAGGCCAAAAATGGACTTGCACCTCCATACATAACAGCATAGATAAAACAATGTGTCACTTCTCGTCCTCTCAGGGCTTCAAGCACGGCTCGTATTGAGCCTTCGCCACTCAAAAAAAAGGGAAACATGTCAAGACTCTTCTCAGTCTTGGCCCCCCAGTGGTGGAATGAACTCCCTCTTCGTAGTCTTCAAGCGTCGCCTGAAGACCCACCTCTTCAAGGAGCACCTCGGCGCTAACTACGTCTCGTATTCTACTACTTACTTAAAAAAAAAATCTTCCTTTCTCTTGACTTATCTATGGCTTATGATGTTCCGGTATTAGTTTGAGCTGTTTACAGGTTTAAGACATGACATGCAAGATTTCCCTCAGACTAATGAAATGGAAGGTAAGACAGAAGCCAGCAGTCTTTGTAGACACCGCATGCAAAACTGCTCTATTTGCAGAAAGGCAGTAACTGCTTAACTACTCCACACTAGGATTGCAGGGGGTGCTGGAGTCTCTCAACAATCTCAATGCAAAAGAAATACAATGGCCATGTCACCAGTCCATCACACATGCAAACCTAGCAGCAATTTAGTATATCCAGTCCATATGACATGCATGTCTCTGGTATGAAGGTAACTCCAAACATGCAGACAAAATAACTAAAGGCTGAGATCCTAAAAAAAGGGAATGGTGCTTACATGGCCTAACCAATATATGGACTTGAATCTATTTGACTACTCTACTATTCAGACAGTACAAGTCCAGCAGAGAAACCCTCATAATGAGTGAAGACAGTTTGCCGTGAGGAATGGGCCAATGTTGATCCACAATGCTCTGAAAAGACAAATAGTTCTTATTGTTGACATTACGAAGCTGTAATTGCTTACAACGGCTTTGCAATAAAGAATTGATGTTAGCACTTTATGGTGCCTGTTCTTAATTTGTGGTGTCAAAAGATGTTATATGTAAATTTGAAGCGAACTTATGCACTGTAAGTTCATTACATAACGAAAACATATTTGTTTTCCCAGCAGCTTTGGGTGGATATTTGAGGGTGGGCTGTTTGAAATATGCTAATTCTGCAAGAAGGGAGGAGTAAAGTGTTGTAACCAAACAAATAAAACAAAGATATTCAAAGAGGGGATAGGGAAAGAGAATGAAAGTCATAGGACTGTTTCAATTGCCCATCTGCTCACTGTCATTTCATGAGCACGCCATGATTTATGAATCTCAGCTTCTGCCACAGTGAAAACTACTCCATTATGTTTTCAGAGGAGAAGAATGTTCCAAAAATACTAACAGTTCTTTTGTGTCTAGCTGGGGAGGCCTCACTCAGGAGGCCTTTATTACGAGTTGTTTACATCATAGACCCTCTGATGATCCCTGGCCAACACAAAGTAAGCATATGTTTGGATAGGTGTCTGAGTTAAGCCCACAAGATGCCTTAAGTTTATCCTACAATTACTGTTTTGAACATTGAGAAAGCCTTGTTCAGTCAGTGCGTCCCAGAGGAGGATGAGTTTTAGTGGCAATACAGACAAGTGATGAATTGATAAATTAATATTAAATTTTTTATTATTTTATAATTTATTTTTATTTAAAAATAAATAGGTATTTTACAGCAATATAATCGGTATCTCTTCATTTGTATTAGATTGGGACTACAAAACCGCAAGGCCCTTTCACTTCAAACCAAGTCTGAGGTTTATGCTTTGAAAACGTTAACAGCTACACGAACAGATTTTGAGCTGGATGCTCTTGAATTATTGCAATCGTCGGAGCTTCTTGTTCAAACACACACACATACTTTAGACCTTAAATTCCTGTCAGACCGTGAGCCTCTTTGTGCTGCTGTGTTTGGTGAATGTTCCTAGTTAAATGAGCTGGTACTCTGTGTCTGCACCTCTTAGTCTCGCTGGCTTTGTCAGCTTAATGTCACACAATGTATCTATTCCTTTTTCAAAGTTAAATAAAAAAGTACACCAGACCTGATGTGAAGGTTTGCGTGTTCAATCCATAAAAAACAAAGTTACAAGTAATGGAATGACAGAGTTTAGTGCATTATCGTAGTTATCCGTATCAATTAATCAGTATCAATAAATCAATACAGGGTGGCAGTCCTGCTCTAGCCTAAAGTTCAGTTTTAAAGGTCCCATGGCATGCTGCTTTTGAATGCTTTTATATAGGTCTTAGTGGTCCCCTAATACTGTATCTGAAGTCTCTTTCCAAAATTCAGCCTTGGTGCCGAATCACAGTCACTTCAAGCCAGTCCCACAATGAAATTTCCCGAGGACGTGCCATTTCTGTGTCTGCAAGAGAGAGGTGGGGGAGGGTGGGTGATGAGCTTGTGGCTATAGTACTATTCACTAGTGTTTACAGTGTATAGCAATGGCTCTTAGACACGCAGTCTACGACAAGTTTTCCAGTTTGACCTAGAATCTGATCCAGATGGAGAAGCACTTGAGGAAGTAGAAACTCAGCGACTATAGAAAGACGTCTCCACTGGTTTTTCAAAGCCTCACAAAAGGAACTAAAACAATACATTTGTGCTCTTTTGTACATGCCATGCTTCGCTTGTTTACAAGCTAAGATGTCTCTAGAGGAAAAAGAGGTCTCTCACTGCATTGACAGTAAAGTCTCATAAAGTGAGATTTAAACCCTCAAACCCTCATGTTCAAGTTATGGATTGGAGTCATGTCTGCTGGAGTGATGTCTGTAATCTGAACTAATCATCCAGTATCTAGCTTTACGAAAAGGAAGAGTACAGGTTGTTGCTGCAGCGGGGCTAACTTCTCGTTCATTCCCTTGATTCTTAAATTAATGTTAAATAAGTTGGTGTCTATGAATGGTTAGACATTCAACACAATGTTTAGAGCTATGAACCAAAGTGTACACCGGTGAAGCCCTGTACTGATATTTCTTTATGCAGCTGAGCACACCAGCACACGCTGCTGGATGTGGACATGCAGCGTGCTGATCATGCAGGCATCTGGTTTTTGGGTTGCAGATTCTGCTCCTGGCAGTTATGTTCCCACAGCAGTCCTCTAGTCTGTTTCTTCCCTTTCCCAGTAATCTCATCAGAACATCAGCATGCTGCTCTACCAGTAACCCACAGAGGCACTGTAAAATTAAGCTATGCCATGTGTGCTGTGTGCATTAGCCCTCTCTCTGTATCTCCCTACCTCTGTTTCCAACCGTGTGGAGTGTTTTCTATTTCTCCACTGTGATAGGTGGGATGTCTTCCCGCTTGTACTCTGGTTTCATTCATATTCCACATCAGACTGAAAGGCTAACAGCATTTTTTACCATTATTAAACCTTTTATGCTATTTTTCCTTTCTTTTAATGTTTTGTTTACTACAGTATATATTTCAATTTAAAATCTTATGTCAGGGTCAAAATTAAAAAAAAAACTGACCAAAAAACAGTGCCGCTGTCCTATATCCAAATTCATGAAGAACAAATAAAAAAACATTTACAGTTATGCATACTGTGTTGGTGTCACGGGTCGGGCCACGAAGCCCAGACCCGGAGCTACCTCGGGGCATGAAACAGGCAGGCAGGCTGGAATCCATGCAGATGAGTTTTATTAAAGATAAACAAAGTTTATTCGTTCCCCTTCCATGTCGCAACCCCACTGTCCATGTGGTCGAGCCGACTCCCTGTCAGCTCGGGTGACACGGGTGTGGTCCGCAGGGCTTTGTCCTCGCCCCACGGTCTGGGTCCCTCTCCGTGGGCCCCTTTACAATTCCTGGCGATCGCCGCTGTGGTCAGGCAGGCAGGCCCCTCCGTGGGCCTGAGCTGGGCGCGCACCGCGCCCCTCACCGCCAGACTGCCCGCCCCTTCGGTGAGGCTGGACGGGCCCCTCCTCAGACCCCTTGCTGGCAGACAGCCAGCCCCCTCCAGGAGGCTGGACGGGCCCCTCCTCGGGCCCCTCGCTGGCAGGCAGGTAGGCAGGCAGGCAGGCCCCTCCGGGAGACTGGACAGGACCCTCTAGCTCTAAGCTAACCCCCTCCCACTCGCCCCTAGGCTACTACGCCCCCCCAAAAAATACTTGGGTATTTTTACTGTGTCTGCCTTTCTAGCTGCTCGGCCTGTTGAAAAATGGCCGCTAACCCCCCCAGAAACCCCACCAACCAGGCCGTTTCTGGGGACAGGAGACAGACAGGGGATTCTAGGCTCGTGGGGCCAGGGACAACTGGAGCGGGGCCTACAGGGCCAATAGGGCTATAAGGAGCGGGGCCTACAGGAGTGGGGCCTACAGGGCCAATAGGGCTATAAGGAGTGGGGCCTACAGGAGTGGGAGCTACACCTTCTGGAGCTACACCTTCTGGAGCTACACACCCTGGAGCTACAACCGCAGTAGCCTCACAAACCGCAGCCTCACAAACAGCAGCGCTAACACTAGCCTAACAAACAGCAGCCTCACTAACAGGCCCGCTAGCAGGGCCGCTAACCATAGCCTCACTGACAGGCCCGCTAACTGTGGCCTCACTAACAGGCTCGCTTCCCGTGGCCTCCCTACCAGCTGCCTTTCTAACAGGGCCGCTAACCGTAGCCTCACTGACAGGCCCACTAACAGG
>JBBPDC010070874.1:0-10658 GCA_037974485.1 Hemigrammopetersius urotaenia
TCTCTCTCTCTCTCTCTCTGTCTCTCTGTCTCTCTCTCTCTCTCTCTCTCTCTCTCTCTCTCTCTCTCTCTCTCTCTGTCTCTCTCTCTCTCTTTCTCTCTCTGTCTCTCGCCTTCTCTACTTCCCTTTCTCTTTCTCTTCCTCCTTTTCTCTTTCCTCTTTTCGTGATGAGTGGTTTGAGAGAGTGTCTTGACTGAGGGGGGGGTTCATTTAGGGCTGAACTGCCTCCAGTGGTCTTGCATGCAGTGGACCTAGAACCACGGTTCTAGACTTTAAGAGGGAAGCAGAGATCATGCCTTGTGCTGAAGGTTGGTGACCAAATCTTTCTGCAGCTCTGTTACCAGACACGGGTCGGCTATGAAGGCTTGTTTTGTTTGTATTTGAATTATGGCTCCAGGAACCGGGCTGTACTGCAAACCAACGATTATCTATTAAAAGTAAAGGGACCCGAACCCGAGCTGCTGGCATGGCTAAAAACGGGCCGCAGCCGAGCGGACTGCATCGCTGCTTTCTGATTGGTCGAAATGTTGTCATCAAATGTTTTTTACTGTCTGTGTAAAGTGACAGTGCAGTGTAAGTGTGAAGTGTGTGTGCTATAGCTATAGTGTTATACAGAGTATGAGGAACAGATGAATTGTGCGACAGAGAGGACCACAGTTACTGTGTGTTGAACAGTCTGATGGCACTGGGGTAGAAACTGTTCCTGAACAGTTTAGATACAGAACGGTTCTGTGTGTCTGAGCTTCAGTAGTGACTGGAGTTTGGATCTTCTGTGGTTTCCCTCATGGTGAGTGAGGAGCTGGGTGTGTGGTTTAGGGACAGTGTTTGAGCTACAGGAGGTGATTCTGAGATGCCGTAGAACCGTTCTCCTGTGCTTTACAGGCTCCGCAGTGCTGCCGTTTCCTCTTTATGGTAATGTTGATGGGCCTGACGCCTCGGTTGGGTGGTTTTATTTAAGAGCCTCTTATGTAACGCGGAAGCGATGGCCACCGAGGTCCAGAGGCAGGGCTCTGATCTCCCTGGAGCGAGTGTTTCAGTGAGAGAGGAGCCTGTGGCTATTTTCTGCTTTGTTTCCATGGGATGCTCTTGCATAAAAGAACCAACTTGTCCATCAACACCCACACTCTCTTTCTTTCTCTTTTTTGAAACTGTGCATCAGTATGAGCGCACAAGCCCAGCCAGAATAGGTTTGAGGATTTTAATTCTTTTTTTTTTTTGGTGTAGAATGGCTCTGTTCATTTGTTTTATGCTATTCAGGCTTCTGGAGAAAACCCTGCAGCGTCACTTTGGTTCAGCAGCAGCCTGCGAGGTTTTTAAACATGTCTCAGCACTTTGGTCAGTAAAGCGGAGAGCAGAGCTCCTCCTGGAGAAATCCGTTTCATCCCAAACCAGGTTAGACCTGCTGGAGGTAGCGCTGGGCAATTAGGGCAAAAATATAACACTGCAGCTTTTTTTATGATACACAATGTCATTTATTATCTCAGACGTCGTAAACGTGGGGATGGAAGAAACAAATCAGTGACACAAATAGTAAAAAAAAAAATATTTTATTCAGTGAAGCACAATTCAGTTAAACAGGGCCAGTCACTCAGTATCTCTCTCTCTCTCTCTCTCTCTCTCTGTGTCTCTCTCTCTCTCTCTCTCTCTCTCTCTCTCTCTGTGTCTCTCTCTCTCTCTCTCTCTCTGTGTGTCTCTCTCTCTCTCTCTCTCTCTCTCTCTCTGTCTCTCTCTCTATCTTTCTGTCTCTCTCTCTCTCTCTCTCTCTCTCTCTCTCTCTCTCTCTGTCTCTCTCTCTTTTTTTCTGTCTCTCTCTCTCTCTCTCTCTCTCACTCTCTCTCTCTCTCTCTCTCTCCCTCTCTCTCTCTTTCTCTCTCTCTCTCTGTGTGTGGAAAGAAGAAGCATATGGAGGGCCTATCGTGTATTACCTCTTATGTTGTGTATTACCTCTGTAGTAACATTGCAATAACAATGTAACAGGTAACCACTGCTGTGTTCACCGTTAGGGTTTATTACAGTAGTGCAGCTTGTGTTTATCAGCTTCAGTATTAACCGTATGATACATTTGTGTAATTACATGAGTATAAATTGAATACATGTGTAATTACATACACTGCACCACTGTAGTTCAGCAGTAATCGTGAATGCACTGTTACATGCACCATTGTACTGTTACTATACAGTTATTACAGTCATAACAGTAGTTTGTAGTTTTAAACTGTATTCCATCTGTCTCTCTACATCATCTGTTAGTCGCCCCCACAGGACCACCAGAGAGCAGGTATTATCTGAGGTATTATTTGAGCTGTGAATCATTCTCAGCACAGCAGTGACCCTGACATGGCAGCGGAGAGTTTGGGAATGTGTGTGTGTGTCTGTTTGTGTGTTATATAATATGCAGTAATATAATTTTAACGATAATAACCTCTTTTCTCCCTCTTCACTACTCTTTTCTTCTTTCCCCCTTCATTTTCTCTCTCTTCCTTTTCTCTCCATGACCTCTCTCACTACTCCCACTCTCCTATATTTTTCTTTCATTATCTCCTGCTTTTTCTCTCTCTCTCCATGTCTCTCTCTATCTGTCCCTCCTCTCTCCTCTTCTGATTCTCTGCTCTTTTTTCACCCTCTCTTTCTCTCTCTCTCTCTCTCTCTCTCCCTCTTCCTCTCTCTCCCCATTCTCATTTTCTCTCCCCTCTTCCCCTTTTCTCCTCTCCCTCTCTCTCCCCATTTTCTCTTTTTCTCTCCCTCTCTCCCTCTTCCTCTTCTCTCCTATTCCTCTCTTCCCACTTTCTCTTTCCCTACCACTCTTCCACCTCTTTTTGTCTTCCTCTCCCTCTCTTGCGCTCGCTGTCTCCATCTCCTCTTCCTCCCTCTCTCTTTCTCGCTCCCATCTCTCTTTTTTCTCTCTCTTTCCCTACCTCTCATTCACCTCTTTTTATCTTCCTCTCCTCTCTCTTCCCACTCACTCTCCTTCTTCTCTCCCACTGTCTTGATCTCCCTTTCTGTCTCACTCTCACTTCATCTTCCCTTTTCTCTCTCTCTTACTCTCCCTTAAATACTCTCTCACTGTCTCTCTCCCTCACAAACTCACAAACATCTCTCTCTCTCTCTCTCTCTCTCTCTCTCTCTCTCTGTAGGTGTATAAGGGCGAGGCCACTCTTTTCCACATCTCTGGTCTTCAGTGTAATGCAGATTACCGTTTCCGTGTGTTTGTGTGTCGTCGGTGTGTGGACAGCACTCAGGAGCTGTGTGGTCCCCTGAGCCCCCCCACGCCCTTCACACTCCGGAGGGTAGAGCTACCAGCCCCCGGGGACACACCTGCTACTCAGACGGGCAAAGCGGTGGGCATCGCTGGCACAGACGAGCGTGTCGCCGCCCTGCTGGTGGGAGCGTTCAGCGCACTGTCCTTCATCATCGCCTTCGTCGTGGAATATTTATTCATGAAGTGAGCAAGACAGGAGTTCCTCACCCCACACAGTCCACACAAGAACACAGTTCAGGGACACTTCAGACTTTTTCTAGATCCTTTAACACAAACGAGCGTGTTTCACAAAACTCATAAAAACAGGTGTTTCACAGAAAAGTTCCAAGAGTGAGAAACTGAAGTGCAAATATTTGAGATAACTAGAAAATGAACAAAAAAAAAAATATATATATATATATATAAAAAAAAAAAAACATATATTATATATAAATTGCCGGTGCTGCCCCACTTAATTTCCTCGAATGGCATAAACTTACTTTAGGCTCGAATGGCATAAACACTTTGTGACCATTTTTTTTTTTGTTTAAAAATTTGAAAAATAAAAAAACAAATACACTAACTGTCAAAAGTGTTTGTGCGCCACAGGTTTATTGATTTATTCACTCGTTTGTTTATTTCATAAACTGCAGGCTTGTTTAACATTGGTTGAATTAATTACTATAAAAGGATCAAATAAAACAAGTTTCCGTCAGAAGATGAAAGAATCTGTAACAGTGCATGTCTGACTCCTATTAACTGGTTGTGTGGTGATGCAGAGTCCAATTCTAGGCTGTCGGTTAACTTTAAATGCACTTGTTAAATCTGTCATTACTTAATAACTCATTAAATATGCAACACTTGTCTGGTATTCCACATTATAATTGGTTTTTATAGTTCAGTTATGATGAATAATAAAAATGACATTTTCTGGGTACTAAATACACTCAGATGATGAAAATACTGCACATGTATTTGTTAGAATAAAGAATATTGAGGGTAGTTTTAGTAAATATTAAGTTAGTAGAGCATCTCAGTGTGTGCCAAAACTTTTGACTAAAAGTGTAAATTTGGTCATCGGTGAAATAGACAGCAGTATCTTTCCAGAATTCAGACTGAACTGGAGATGGAACATATTAAAGCTCAGATTTAGCTTCATTTCACACATTATTTTAAACCTTATGTTTCAGATTCTCCAGTTCAGTCTGAATTACTGTGATACTATTTTTCCTCTTTTGTCAGGGATTTTATTACAAAACAATCCATTCATTATGTTCGTTTTTTGCATTATAATTTTTGCCGAAACTGATATTTTATCTGCTTTGGCTGTATGTTGCAGTCATAACTGACAAGGGAGTTATTCACTAAAATAAGGGTATACTTTTATTTAGTTCTCTCAAATATTTATACATCTATTTTCTCCTCTACGTCACCTGACTGGGATTTAACACGGTCAGTTGCTGTCACGCTGACAAGAAAAACTCGATCATTAATCATTCATTTCAATTTGTGTCCGCAAACTTTTGTCTTTCTTTCTCACTCTCTCTCTCTTTTTCTCTGTATTTTTGCTCTAAAAGAATTCTTGATTTAAAAAAAAAAAAAAAAAAATTTTCTGCACCTTCTTTTTGGGGGACAAAGTCACGTGATCTCATGAAGAGTCTTTCATTGGCTTCACATTTGCATGTCGTATCTCCGTACGTTTATAATGTATAACTTTAGAAGAAAGTGTTATTTTCTCTATGCTTTGTGTTTATCTTTTTTTTTCTCTGGATGTCAATTTTACCATCATTACTTGCATTATAGCTTTGATATAATACACATCATGTTAATATCCAGCAGTTATTTGATTTTTTTTTTCTAATCTGATAGTAAACAGCTGTCTGCGTAAACATGAAATCACATTTTAATCATTAAGGCTGGTCTGAAAGCCCCTGCTTCAAGCAGCCAAAGCTAGTTGCAATTCATATGTGGTTTAAGTGATGCTGCTATTCTGTATTTTTTTTTTTTTTTTGGGGGGGGGGTTGTTTTTCACCTAAAAAAGAAAGGGGGGAAAAGAATACAACCAGTAATCTGTATATGAAAGTCTATAGAATTCTGTAGGTTATGTAATATAAATGACCTTGAGGCTTGAGGTTTGAAGTAGATGTCTTTTCTGTTTCTGGAGCTCGTGTTAACTCACAGTTTATGGTGCTTTTTTTTTAAATTTTTTATCCGTGGTCAGTAACGGACCTCCAAGGGCGCATTGTTGATTTTGTTGTTAGTGTACAAAGGAGTTCTGGACAAATTAAAGGGAAAAATAAATGGTGTTTCTGAAAAACAGCGCTGTGCTAAACCAACAAGTTCCATCGCTGATACATTTTAGCCTTCACACGTTTCCCTCCTAAAATAAAATCACTGAGTTAATAGGTGAGTAGGAGCTAGTTCCACTTATTTTCTACTTAATTAAGTATTTAAGATGTAAGCAAAGGCATTCAGTGTGGATTCGAGTACTGCGTTCTAGGGAAACTAGTCAGAACTGTTCACAGTGGAGGTGAATGGAACCAGACGTCTGCCTCTAAAAGCTCCTCACAGAAAATTATTACAAGAAATGGTTATGAATGTGCTGCCTGATGCCTGAGATGTTGTTCTTTTGAGAAGATGTTAGCCTAAAACTAAGTCCATTAATGGTGGAGGGATACATGCAGGGTGTTGTGAGGCAAAGTAGTCCCCAAAGATTGATTTAGAAGACATGATGAAGACTGATTTTGTACCATTTCACACCAACTTGCACGTCAGAATCATATGATAGTCACAGAAAAACTGTTTGGGCTGTGTTTACCACAGTGCGTGATTTTCAGAAACGCCACTCGTTCAGATAAAGCCACCTCAGAGTTCCTTAGATGGGCATGAAGCCAGTTTCAGCATGGTGTACACTGGCAGGGGGATGGTTCAGAAGGTTAAAACACACACACACACACACACACACAACCCCACACATGTGAAACATTGAAATAAATACAAATATAAAGAAATGATTATATTATCACTTTGTGAAACACTTTAGCGGCCTCAGAAACCTCCCCCCATGCCTTTCACCACTGCGCCTTTCGCTCTCTGTGACCTCTCTCCTCTTTCTGGCCATGCATGAAGGTGCTTTATTTACCGTTTCATCACGCCAGAGAACAGAGGACACACCCTGGGACGAAAAAGGGGCACATGCAATGCATCCTTAGCCAAGAAAAGGTACAAAAACCAGCAGATCACGTGATCCAAAGAGACTTTTAATGTTGTTTTTCTCTACTTTTCTCTTCGTGTAAGTGGGACATAAAAGAAAGGGGGGGGGCGGCATAAAGGGGTGTGGTTTTGGTGACGGTGGGTTTTGAGAAAGCCCGCCCCATGGCCCCTGATTGACAAGCCTGTATTGAACCTCAGGGACAACTTTCTAGAGGTGAAGAAATCAAATCTGTTTCTCTTTGTTCTGTACTCGAATCGAAAAGAAAACAATGATATATATATAGAAATAGAAATAAATCGCTGTAGCCTCTTTCTGACGTTTTATTATGCATCTACGCCTTTATTTTATTGCCGCCTAAGCTGTGCCTTCGTGTCCGCAAGCGAAAAATCGTTTACTATCTCCAAAACACTTTTGCCAAAGTTAACGGGAAAGTTTGGTTTTTTTAGATTTATTTATACTATATATTGCAAACAGTACTTTAAATGCCAATTACAGTGCAATCTTCATTTATTTATTTTGAAAGAAATTAAGAAACAAGTGTAGGTATGTACTATTTTTCTCTCTCTTGTAGCATGTTTTTTTTTTGTTGATTGATTGTTTGGGGGTTTTTAGTATCCCGGTGTGTATGATTGTGAGTGTGCTGTAGATTTACACATCTTTAATATCAATAATCTCTTTTTGCCTGGAACACGTAGCAAACGCTGCGTTGTCAGTTTCGTGTGTAGGCGTGTAGCAGGGCTTGCATATGGATCTACGTTGCTAAATAGTGTTACAAAGCTTCTTTTATCTCTCCCAGCAGATGTTTGTCCATGTCATAACTTTAATACTGTTTGCGTATTCAAAGGGTTTCATGACGAATCCTTCGTGACACTAGAGTATCCTTGTTCTTGAAAAAAAAACAAAAAAACAGGAAAACGTTGACTTGATCTGTGATTTTACACTTTTTTATCGATGAAATCGGGCCATTTGTTCCATGAAAACCCTTGGAGGTGAAGTGTCACTAATAGGTCAAACTAACTTTGAGGGAAGTGTATTATTTCTCTTTTCCAGACATCATGTAGTGAATTGATCCAGTATTTTTGCTAAGAAATTCTATGGGGACTTTATAGACGACTAACACGTGAAGCACTTTGTCATGTGGAGCTTTTGGCGGTTTGGGCTGATCGAACTGTTGGAGAAAAATAAGCATTTCTAGTGTATTGGGATCATGCTTATCAGTGCAGTATGAGTTTTTACATGTTAAACTGGCCCTGAAGTAGATATCTAGGGTGTTTTTTTTTTCACACAGGTAGACAATAATTACCCCAAGTGCTTTTATTAACCCACTTTTTTGTTGGTTTGATATCAGCGAGAAATCTTTACAGCCTGATTTCAGCTTTTGTATTTTTGTATTCTGGATTTTGTTCTGTTCTGGTTTATTTTGGTTAATTCATTTCGTCTTGATTGTCGATTTGACAGACCTTTGGGGACTCCACTCCCAAAGCGATCCCAGATATATGTAAAGAACCACAAATGTATTCAATTTCTTTTCCCAAAAAAAGTGTATTTTTACCTCATAGTTTGACAAATGAACATTCCAAGATTGTCATGATTTATAATTAAGAGTCGTACTTTTGGTATTGTGAATGTTAGACGGTTTCATATGCATTCTATAAAAGAAACTGCCATATCAATTTTAATGTATAGATTTTTTTAATACTACCCTATGTATGTAAGACTTAACTGTAACTGTAGCGTATATGTAATATATTTATACTCAATAAATGTTTTAATTTTTTCGGACTGTTGGACATACTGTATTTACTGTCGGTAAAAAATAAACATGAATGAATTGAAAAAGAGGGATGGATGTGTGAGACGATTCATTGAAAGTTTGTTGTGAAATGGAGCTGGGGGGTATTGAAACATAACAAGTATAAACTTTTGTTGAGTAGCCCACCTTCCTTCACCCGCCTCGTTCCAAAACACAGCGCTTTTAGCCAATGCTAACCTCAAGGCTCTACTAGGCTGATAATGCTAGCGCTTGGGGCATCACGTAGCCAGTGCAGATAAATCACTATTTTTACACCATTAACAGGCTCAAAGTAGCTCCACCCTTCATCTCTAGAATTCTGAGGGCCCTGACAGTTTAAACAAGACATTTAGATCGAGTGCACATGTAGTTTATTAAAAAGAGGAACTTCAGGGAACTTTCCAGCATGATTTTAAGGCACGATAAGTCGACTGACGAGCATGAACGAATAACATTAATTCCAAAGAAATGCGTTGATTCCAGCGAGAATATCTGGTGATTGTCTACATGAGAATGAAAAGCATCATACAACAAATGGCTTTAACTTAGCTCAAAAGGATTTACTACTCAGTTTAGTTTGTGCTCATCAGTATGATTAATCAAATGATGATTAATTAAAAATGATCACCTGTGTCGATTAATAGAAAAGTATAACCCATGCTAACCAATTCAGCAACATGTAAATGTTGTGCTGATCAGTGAACTGAAAGGTCAGAAACTGTTCTAACCAATTAATCGAGTCTAAGTGTAAAGTGTAGATGTTATGATCAGTTAATCAAAAGTATGACCTGGGCTAACTGATTAATCAAAAAGGACAAATGTGTGCTGATCCATAAGTTGAAAGGTATCAAATCTCTTCTTACCGATTCAATTGAAAAGTATAAATGTGTGTTTATAAGTTAATCGAAAAGCATAAACTTGTAATGCTAATCAATTACCTGAAAAGTGTACATGTGTGCTTATCAGTTAACTTCAGTACAAACTGTGCCAACTGATCACTCAAAAAGTGTAAATGTGGTCTGATCCATAAGTCGAAAAGTCTAAACTGTGTTCTAACAGATCTAATATAAATGTGTGGTTATCAGTTAATAAAATAGTAATAAGAAAAGTAAACAGTGATCCTGTTTTTTGTGTGTAACTCATGTCTGTAATAATTAAATATACATGTGTGCGCCACAATCTGGAACATATGCCCTCTGGGACTAAAAACGGACAACAAAGGTAATAGCAAAGACATGAGCTGGCTGGTGATGGAACATTGTGGTGGGAGGACATGGGAGCATCTCTAATTTGCATAATCATGCATATTCATAGCCAGTTCTTTAAGAGGTTAAAGGTAGAAGCTAACAGGCCATGTTTAAGAGTCAACAGACTTATTTAATGATGGATTGTTCCATATAGATTACTTTTTAAAGCTTTAAATGATACTTCTAAAGGCACTTTACATTCCAGCAGCATCCCCTGCAGACCTATAAACTCTCCATCATCAAACGCTGGTCTGGCGCAATAATCAATACCCACATAATGTTTTACTCTGTGGTTTCTTCTCATCTGCAGATGGAGATTTAGCCGCAGCTCACTTCCGTCTGTCTGTAAATCAAAGCTCAATTTCTCTGAGGAACAGCATCGCTCCCGTTTAAATGGGGATCCAGTCAGGGCCGCAGCACCGGACCGTTTATTTTGTTCACCAAATTTACGCTGCATTCTTATTGCTTCTCTCAGCCTGCAAAGTTTTATTGGCTTCCTGAATCCACTACGGCATCCAACATCCTTTTTCACGTCCAGTTTGCTTTAGTTTTACTCCTGCAGAGTTTTTTTTCAGCAGCCATCATCCTAAAGCAGCTTTCCAGACATGCAAATCCAGACCAAAAGCAGCACATCACTTTAAAAATGAGGCCTAAATGCTAGAGTGAGACTGCATTTAAATAAATTGAGTCGTAAAGTGGGTTTACTATCATTTCAACCATATAGTGAAATTAAACGAGTTCAGTTCAGGTGTGTCTGGGTGTGTGTGGATACAGTTTATGATTCAGTTCAGAGTAATATTAAAATAAATTAAGCCTTACTATATCTTACAAATTTGCACAGATTATAAATCTGCAAGCTTAGAGATTCCATCATCCCAGTGCTCTTCTCACTTTGGAGGTACAAGACCTGTTTTCTTTCTCCAAATTAAGGTCAGAGCTCTCAAAACAATGAACAGACCATTTATTTGACAAAATAGTGCAATTAGAGTGCATTCTTCTCATATTTACATTTACATTTACATTTACATTTATGGCATTTAGCTGACGTTCTTATCCAGAGCGACGTACATCAGTGCTTAAGAATTCTACGTCTGTTTCTTACCTGAAAAACAGCTTAAATCTGAGTCAACTATTTAACCGAGATACTGCAGTCAGAGCATCTATACA
>JBBPDC010070885.1:0-10657 GCA_037974485.1 Hemigrammopetersius urotaenia
GACTGGACAAGAATCTGTGCAGCTTTTGTGGTGAGGAAGGGTCGGATTCTTCTGATGTTGTAGAGAAGGTATCTGCACGATCTAGAGATCTGGTCGACCTGCGGTGAGAAAGACAGATCTTCATTTAACATAACACCAAGATTTCTTACCTTCTTAGAAGGGATGATAACCGAGTTCCCGACGGAAACTAAGAGATCGTGGCCTCCCTTTGATGAAGAAGAGCTCAGTCTTGCTGGGATTCAGCTTGAGGTGATGGCCCACCATCCAAGAGGAGATGTCAGCCAGACTGTCTGAGATGCATGTTGAAGTCTGGTTATTGTTGGAAGGGAAAGAGAGAATATGGTGTGTATCAGCAGCGTAGAAGTGACCCCAATGTTTTTGGAGTGTGACATCAATTTCTAAACGACAACGGGGGAAGTATCTTCTCGGGCCAGAATGTGAACAGGTATAGGTGTGATGCTCATTATTTGTAAAATAAAGTAGAGAGGAAAGGATACTTAGCCGAGTGTAGTTTGCTGAAAGACACCTAATTACAGAGATGAACTTAAACAAGCTTACCAGATGAAGACAACAGCAAAGCACACTCAATTGGTGGGAGCAGAAGCCACTTATTAGCAGCCACTTAATAGTATCTTACTATTACATTTATTGCATAACTATGGAATGTAAGTTCAAAATAATTTCAAATCAATAAGAATAATAAATAATGATCTTTTCTGAAACTGTTCATGCTTTTTCAGTCTGATTAATATTTATTCTGATTTCATTTTGCTCTGTTCATACATAAATGTGCAGTCATCGGGTCATATATTATGTAAAAAGAATAATCTACATGATTAAGTTTGTGAACTAGGTTTGCACACAAAAAGGAAATGAATACATTTCTAGCTGTTTGTAAAAGCTTTTTATCGTGCGTTGTTTATGCATATATCCCATATTTGTCAAGAATAAACACAGAAATCTGCTTTGGCACTTACTTTACACTGCAGGAGCCACTCAGTGGAAACTGCCCTCTCTCTCCTGACCACACTGTCTGTGTACTGTCCGCAGGTCTGGGAACATGAGGATCGTAGCTGGAGATTATTCTCTGAGCGTGTATGAGGGCACGGAACAGTACCGCACGCCAAACGCCTTGATACCTCACCCACAGTACAACAAAACCACCAACGATGCAGACATCATGCTCATTAAGGTAAGGGACCTTGATTAAGGTGAATGACAAGGTGTTGATTAAGGTAGCCGCCAGGTCAGACACACCCTGGCGCTGAAGGTGAGACAGTGAAATCAATACCGTTGTGTGACTTGACCTGCTTCTCAAACTCATTAGTTGCAATTATCTGTCATTGATCCTTGTGATGCATTCAAAATGCATGGAGCGATTATTCCATTCATTCAGTCCTTTTTATTCACAATTATTCGCTTAATCTACTTTAACAATTCTTAATCATCACCTTTAAAAGGTCAGAGTGAACAGCCTCTGCTGTCAGAATATAAGCTGCATAATTATTGGGACACGGATAAATAAGACAAGACGCTTTATCAGATACACCTACATCAAATGTACACTAGTGTAATTCACAATTACACACAGTAGTTCATCTGTTCATCATTTGTAGCCCCCTTACTACAGCAGGCCCCCACCAGTGAGCAGGTATTGTGTGCGCAGTGGATTGCTGTTGGTGCTCTTGTTAGGGAGTTGCTCCTGCAATCAGAAGGCTGTGTGTTCGAATCCCCGGGCACTGTGTTCCGTGCTGCTCGCTGCTTCACTTGGTGAATGGTTTAAATACAGAGGGTTCACACTGTGTGCTGTGGTGTGTTAAAAGTATATTTACACTCTCAGCACTGCAGAGACATGGGATTGTCATGTACTGTCTGTTTTCAAGTTAGACTATCCCAATAAAATTGCTTTGCAGACCAAAAAGCATCAAATGTACAAACCCCATTTCCAAAGAAGATGGAACACTTTCAAAAAATGCAACTTTGGGTGGTGGTGGGTCATGGGTTCGAATCCTACCTTCAGCACCACCACTGGGTTCCTGAGCAAGACCCTTAACCCGAAACTGCTCCAGGGAGACTGTCCCCTGTAGTTAGGGAATGTAAGTCGCTTTGGATAAAAGCATCTGATAAATGCTGTAAAATTTAAATGCAATAAATGCTAATATCTGTAGTCTGGTTAATTACTTTTATTTAGCAGGCAAAGGGGCAGAGAAGAGATTTAGGTTTAGTGTTTTCACTGACAAACTTCATTCTGTTTGTTAAGAAGTTTAAAGAAGTTTAGAAACTTGATGTCACACCTCAAAAACGTTGGAACAGAGGCAAGTTTACCACTGGGTTACATCCCCTTTTCTTCTAATTACACATCTTAATCATTTAGGAACGGAAGTGGATTGTGGAAAGTGGATTTTTTTAACATCCTTGCTGTATACGAGACTTGAGCTGCTCAACTGTCCGTGGTCAGCGTTTTCTGATTCCCCTCCTCAGGACAGAATTAAATTCTTTGCCATCTTGCGTAGAGAAACATTGTTTTAAAATTGATAGATAATTCTCTCATGAACTTTGGCACAAAGTGGGGAGCCATGAACCATCTTTAAGCCTTTGGTGGATGCTTGACTTTTATATCTTATACCCACACCCAGGAGCAGACTGGGACAAAAATAATGGCCCGGGCTAGAACGGCCCACCACATACAATTACGCTCGCCGCACATCTTTGTGCTACTATGAATATGTATACCAACAAAGTAGTGTTCAATAAAAGTAGTACAGTAATCCCCTGCTTTTTGTGGGGGTTGCATTTCAAGAGCACCTGCATATAGTGAAAAACTGCATTGTTGTGTTTTGGTTAAACAAAAAGCCAGAAAATGCCTATATATATGCCCCCAAATCTGCTTCCAGAACACTCAGTTTAATGCATTACCGTTAAGAAACTGTAAAGGTAAATAAATAATCAGAATCAGAAAACATTATTGGTTAAAATAGCAATTAGCATTAGCAGCATGCAAAGACTCAAAAGAAACATTGGAATATCTCTGCCCACATGTTTAGACAGAACACAGAACACAGCTTACTAATACTAAATAAACTGAGATAAGTGTTGAAAATTGGGGGGGGGGTGTTAAAACACTAAAATACTAGCACAGGATACTGAGCAGTTATGCTACATGCTGCAGCAGCTTCTTCTTCTTCTTTTTATGATGGTTGACAACTTTTCAGTGTATTACCGCCACCGCTGGGCTGGTGGTAGTAATATCATTCGGTTCTCAGAAAAAATCTGTGTTAGACTGAATCTGCGAGTGCTGATCCGCATAAAACGGGTTACTGTATTCAGTAAAGTAATAATCAATAAATCGTGAACTTACCCAGTCAAAAACGATGCAGCTGAATCTTTTAATGAATATTTGGGAAAAACAGAGAACATTCTGTATGTGGCCCGCCAGGAAATTGCCCGATACGCCAGAAGGTCAGTCTGACCCTGCTTAACCTGCTAACTGAGGAACCTTCCAGAAAGTCACTTGTATAAACTTTTCATTCTTTCTTTGCCTCTGTCACTATATTTTTGGAGTGTTTTGCAGGAATCAGTTTCTAAATTTGTTCATGTTTCCCAAACACAATTTCGTTCGTCAGTGAAAACCCGGAAGATCTTTTCTACCAAATTTCAGACTTAATTTTACTACTGCGTTTTCAGAAAGTGTACTGACTATTTTGCAGATGGGGTTCGTAATTAGGGAGTTAGGAATGTAAACAGGATTTCAGTAGAGGTTTGGTGAAGCGTTCGCTCGCATTACTTCAGTCAGTGTTATGATAGTGGCTGGTGTTTCATGGTGGTTTTGATGTTTAGAAGAAAACCTTTCAGGCTTCAGCATGAGGGGTTTCTCAGTCCACTGAAAGCAAATGTCAGTGAATCATTGATTTTCCAGGAAAAATACCAAGTCTGTTCAAATCAGTCGAATTTTGCACAAAAGCAGGAAAGGGAAAAAAATTCATCTACAGTCTTTATCCTCATAAGACTCACACCCAGGAGTTTCATTTGCATGACTCTGCCGGTTCAGCTGAAGTTCACTCAGAGCTCCATACTTCTGAACAGTGCATTTTGCTTTCCTTTTAATGTCGCTTATATAACTAAATAAGTGACCCTAAAGAAAAAAGCCTGTCTCATTAGTGGAGGCTGAAAAGAACAGGGTTGTTTGCGCTGCCGGTGCACTTGGCATTTCAGCGTCTTTAGACCTCAGATTGGCACACTATTATTTTCACAGAAACCATGCTCTAAAGTTTAAACACGAGGAGCGTTCATCAGTCTTAAATCTCATTTTTGTATGATTGTATGGTGTGTATGATGGTGATTTTCTCTTCCTTTATGTTATTTCTTTACTTCCAAGGCCATAAAACGTTTTTTTTAATTGATCATACTTGAGTTGTGACAGCATTTTACATAAAGGCCTCGAGGAAAAATGGAAAATGTGACTCAGTTCAAGTACAGATTAGTGGTGCTATGAAGAAATATGACAAAAATGGTCTTTGTTGAATGTAATATTCTGTGTATAGAAAGAGCTTTCTATGTAAAGATGAACAGGTGAAGGGCCACATCTGGCCACATCAGCAGCACCCAGCATAAAAACAGCAGAGTGTGGAATTTTGTGATATTGTTTGATATAGTTTGATATAGCTACATACAGAAAAAAAAATGGCCATTTCGGATTATTGTATATTACAATATTGTTTTATGTGGTTTTATATTTTATTCTATTGGTGGTATTATATAATATTCAGATATTCAATGCTTTACTTCTTTAGGTTTTATTTAGTGATGTAGAGCTGGCTCAGGTCACTGTCAGACAGAATTTTGTTCGTTTTAGTTCGGGTTTGGGAGATAAAACGTGATGCTGTCGGGTGTCGGGTGAGGTCGGACATGTACAGAAAATTCTCAGGT
Source organism: Hemigrammopetersius urotaenia (assembly GCA_037974485.1). Lineage (NCBI taxonomy): Eukaryota > Metazoa > Chordata > Actinopteri > Characiformes > Alestidae > Hemigrammopetersius > Hemigrammopetersius urotaenia. The sequence goes on from JBBPDC010070885.1 coordinate 4,927, forward strand.
CATGTTTGGGATTGGACTAAAATTTGGCCAGATTTTTAAAATCAGACACAATTAAAACTCTAAGGATGCAGAACTAAGAGCAACTGCACCAAGCACAATTAGCTCATTTTAATCAATAACAATTACAGGCCAACATTTAACACCCACAACGTGTGTGCAACCCTGTTGTTAGAACCTGTTTTCTCTGTTTGGACAATGTTTCTGCTGGCCAGGCTGTTAGAGCAGGTCTTGGTGATATCATGATTTGGGGTTGGACTATCAAGCTGGTTTTGGACTTAGCTGAATCGAGCTCAGCAGTCAAACAAAAGTCCAAACAAAGATTGTCCGAACAAATAGACAGTTCAGCAAATTATGGATGTTACTTGGTTTTGGAATCATAACTACAAAAACTGATCACAGCACAGCACCTCCTTTCAATCACAGCACCTCCTCTGATAAAACTACCCAGCTGAAATAGGGCTTTAGTGTCTCTATGAAGGGGAACATAATGTCAGTGAGAGCTTTGGGAGCAGCTTTTGTTGGAAGGACTCAGCTGTAAATGGGGGTAAAGTGCGGCAGGACAGATGAGTTAAAGTGGCAGTTGCAAATTAAAAACTGATAGTTTTCATGTGCTCATTCTTGGACTTGTGTTTAATTCCAGTTTTGACCAAACGTTAAATAAACTCTTTGTACTATGCATTACAGGTGCAATGGTTGGATGTTTCTGCTGCCAATTGATCTGTTTCTCTGTCTCTCTAACACAAGCCATTAGCTTAAATTTCACTTTGTGACATAATTACCTACAGAGGAAGTGATGCCTTCACTCTTTATTGCCCTTTTACTACCTAAACTCATTCCACTGCTGGAAAAATAGTACTGTTCACATGGGTCACGCATTGGTCATTTTCTTTTCAGTGTCCCTCATCTGTTTTACTTTCTTGTTTTGTTTGGCTGTGGAAGAATAATGGGCAATTTCGCTCTCTCTCTGTGCAGCTGCAGACACCGGTGGTCCTGAATGACTACGTGTCCATCGCCCCACTGCCCCGTCAGGGGGCCGCCATGGCTGAGGGGCGAGTGTGTAGAGTGTCCGGCTGGGGGTTCACCACTCCCACTGGGGGAATCCCAACATCTCTCCAAACCGTCACGTTGCCTATAGTGTCGAACGCCAGGTGCAATAACACTGACTCCTTCAATGGGACAATTACAGACAACATGATCTGTGCTGGCTACGCTGCAGGAGGAAAAGATGCATGTAGTGTAAGTTACACATTTGATGCATTACTTTAAAAAGAAAACATTAAAGGAATACTTCACTACGCATGACAATGAATGCAAAGTACTTTTATCAAGAGCTCAGTGTGCCGACTCATTCCACAGACATCTACACAGCTGGCACACAAACCCAGTTTGTAGTCTGTGTGTTTTCAAATAACATGAAATGCGCCTCCCTTTATGAGGGAGGGGAGCAAAACGTATGAAGATTCTATTTCTTAATACCACTATCTCTTCATCACTGAACTTTCATTTTCTGTTTTACTTTGAGCTTGTTGACAAGCCTGTTATTATACTGTTTGCAGTGTGTATTTCACACAGTCACAGTCACTGGACGGAGCTCAGGCTCATTGTGGGCACTCGTCAGTGCACTTTTAGTTCTGTGCCTGTGCTCATATGTACATCTGGCTCTTTTTTTGACAGGTGATTGTCTAATTTCTCATTAGCTTAAAAAGGATATTTGCCAGCGTTTTGTAAAGCTTGTCTTAGTTGGCACAGTATAAGATAACTTTTTATGGCTAAAACTGAATTGACATTACTACATGAGAAGAATTTCAGACTGTTGTCAGTTCAGTTTGGTTACTTGTTTAATTACATAAAGCCAGACAGCTTGAATTCCCAAACATCTTAATGTTTCATGTGTATCAATGGTCAGGTACTACATTTATATTGGTATATATTGGTTTGCATCACCCTTCTTGTTGGGTTGGCAAAAGACAACTTCATCTGATTTGATCTGACTTCATCTGTCTTTGTTCAGCTTGTGAAACTGAAAACAGAGTGTCCAGTCGTAACTTAGCGTAGAATAAAAAGTGTGGGGAATTTGTAATGTTACCCTGAATTCCCAAATGACTGAAAGTCTGGCAAGCAAAAAAAGGGTTTCTTGTTAACTTGTTGGCATACATGTCTCAAAAGCTTGCCAGACAGAGCAACAGTAGCCAAGGGGGAGGGGTCAGTGTGTTTTGTTATATGTTTTTGATGTATGCTTGTGGGATGATGTTCTGGCACACCACTGTTGTTGCACCAGTCAGATCACTCAAGTTTACTTGGGTCACATAAGTTAATTAAAAATTAAGCCTCTGCTCACCATCACACTTAATGTTCCTTACTACTTTTCATTTATTAATTTGGATAAAGAGTTCATTTAATGCTTTATTCTTATATTGTTCATTAACTTTTTCTTTTGTTTATTGTATTATATTGTATTTAACAAAGGCTTTGATTTAAACACCCCTAAAAATCTGAAATTAGCATGATGTCATTCAAGTCAGGCGGGTTTTTGGCACTGTCTGATAATCCAGTCTAATCAGGACAAATTAAAAAGAGAAATTTTTGCTCTTTAGCTCTAATAGGCAAATACATGGTACCACTCTAGTCCTGATGCTTTGTCATTCTTACCCAGAGGGTTTTTTCTCACCTACTGCTGCAACATCTCAGTAGGTGTTAAAGCAGGCCACAGACACCACATCCTACATTCTTGTGTTTCATTTCATTCCCCCGAGGTCCACCGAGAGAACAGTGCTGTGGTTTTATCTACCCAAAACACTAATCAATATTTTTTTGCCTCTATTTATCTCTTAAACTGTCTGTTTTGGTTTCTGTGCCTATAAGACTGATAGGTGTAAAATGCCTCTGTTCTGATTGGCTGTATTGTGCCTCATTTGGGATGAAACACTTCAGGGTGAATGGGCAAAGTATTTCAGGGTAAACTGCTGCAAACAGAATAGGTGAATATATTTGATATATTTTTACATGTTTTTGTATGTAAATTATACTTTCTAATGTACTGTTTTTAATTCCTTGATAACAAAACTAATAGAACGAATCAGAGATTTGGACATGAACATATAATTTAATGTAATTCATTGTGTATCTCTCTTCATCATGAAATATCTTATCAAGTTATTACATTACACCCATAACAAAGATTTGGTAATATTTGGTAACAAGCAGTTTAATTTCTTGGATTCCTGGAAATGAAGCAAAGGCATCAGTCCTCTCACCCTTCCTACAAATCTTGCAGCCACTTCAAATCAACCTCTGCCCGGGTGTAGTTTTTACAGTGGGTAACTGTAAAGTCTGCAGTGTGTCCTTTCACCACTTTTTCTGTGATTTCAATACGTTTTACTGTGTAATAATATGGACCCTCAGTTGATTGCACCAGAGCTTTAATATTTCACTTCTCTCCGCAGGGGGACTCCGGGGGTCCGCTGGTATGCGAAGGTCGGCTCTATGGCATCGTCTCCTGGGGCAACGGTTGTGCGGTTCCACAGTACCCTGGAGTTTACACCGCTGTGGCCAAGTTCCGCAGCTGGATAGACAGCACCATATTTGGCTTTTATGGAAACTGCCGGAAGAGTTAGACTGTAGCATTAAACTTGAAAGCACACAGAATTGTACGCCAAAGTTCACTGTTAGCAATCCATGTTTTCTATGTAACTTATACCCTGTTAAAGGGATATTCTGGCCAGAATGAAAAGTCCCTACATCTCACACAAACGTGCTTATTCTGCTCCTTCGTTGGTACCACATTGGTCTCCGGAACGGTTTAAAGACTAGGAAAGCCCCTCTTTGGTGATATATCCCGAAGGTGGGAGGAGCTATTAAAAAACAAAGCTGCTTTGAGGTGCATTTTTTTAAATAAAGCTTTGTTTTTAGACTGCTTTTATTTCTTTTTATTTCTTTTTCTTACACTCCTAGTTTTACCATTGTCTATGACTATCTTTCTGAGAGTGTGAGTGAATATTTGTGTGTAATTTTTTAACATGTGCCATGTTGTTGTGTGTCCAGCAAAGTTTCACCCTGACACAGTAGATAAACTAGTACAGAAATCGTAGACTGCAATCCAAAAATGGCAGCTCCAAAAGTCTCCAGCATTCACTGAATAAACCATATTTGCTGAATTTTTTCTTAATTGGGTCGTAGAAAACACTTAATTTACTGGAATTACAAAAATATGATTGCCGATTGTTTTCCACAAACCATGTGACTAAAACCATTTTTATTCCATAGTGATGAAGTAGACATTATTATATGAGAGCTAGCAATGCTAATAAAGGCCATGCTAATGTTACAGAGAGTGTATTCAAATGTATGTATGTGTTTAGTGTTGTCAACCAGGCTCTGATTAAAACACCTTCTTGAGATCTGAGTCTAGCATGAGGTCTTTTGAGTCAAATGGGTTTTTGCATTACAAACAGCTAAGTGTAGTGTGTAGTAAAATGCTGCTCAATATTTAGCACAGTGCATGACTGGTTCAAGCACAAGGTTTAAAGTCTACATTTTTTCCTCATTAAATGCAATAATAAATGAAACTACGGTTGCTTTTTTGCGAGAAAGCACAAGGGTCACAGACTGTAACTGGCACCGATCAGACGTAGGAAAAAGAAGAGTGCAAAGGAAATCAGGACTGAACATGAATATATAAATAAATAGATCTCTATTGCCATCATTACATTACCATAGTCACTCTACATTAGCCAGCATCACCTTTGCAGGGATAGAAGTGCACATTTATCGCATAACTGTCCTGAAAACAGCTGCTTTTTCCTCTTCAGTATATTGTATGTAGTTATGAGGGCAATCTTTTGGTCAATATTCGGTTAAACAGCACGCTACAGCAGAATCATTCGCCATCTGGCAGAAAGAAATATGACAGAACAAAACAATGACAGAAAAACCCTAGGTGTAACATTATTCAGACAACCTAGTAGCATTCATTTCTTCTTTATGACACCATATCTGATGCTCTGGGGCATGTGTGTGTGGTTTCTTGCGCTGGGTAATTCTGTATGCAACTTTGTATGTTGCTATTAATGCTTTGCTGTTGAGCGATGCAGATTTTACAAGCCGTTTACCTGCTGACGGTTTTCTGTGAAAGAACTCGAGTATTAATGTGACTGGGGTGGAACATTTTCAAATATAGATACAGACAGGTCTCTCCTCCTCTCAGAGGATCTCAGCCCAGCAATGGTGTTTCTGATGTGTCCATGGAGTCGAACCAGCAAAAAGATTTTCTGTCTGAGCTGCTTTTGTTATTTATTTTTTTTAATTCATGTTCTTTATACAAGCGATTAATATGTCCTGCTACGCTGTCACATTTCTGGTCCTACCATTTCTGGTCCTACCTTCAGAATACCACCACTGGGTTCCTGAGAAAGACCATTCCCCCTGAGTTGCTCCAGGGAGACTGTCCCCTGTAGTTAGCGAATTGGAAGTCACTTTGGATAAAAGTGTTTGCTAAAAGCTGTAAATGTAAATAGCATTAAAGAAAAAATTGTCAGAGAAAACTCCCACCGAAATGTATCTTCAACCCCAAACAGATAGTAGTGCCTGTACTTTATCAACTGTCCAGTTGTTAGTTTGTGTCTCCATTGCTGTTTTTTTGCGTAGACAATAGTGCCGTTAAAAATAACGCGTTAACTATTTGCGTTAATTTATTTTCTTTTAACGCTTTAAAATAAATTGATCGTGCGATTAA
>JBBPDC010070906.1:0-10656 GCA_037974485.1 Hemigrammopetersius urotaenia
GTGCTGAAGGTAGGATTCGAACCCATGACCTCTTGGTCTAGAGGCAAGTATCCTACCCACTATGCCACCACCACCCTTATCTGACCAAAGAGGTGAGTTTTTTCTGCATGGATTATTTGGTCCAGTGCACGCACAAGCCTGTTTGTGAATCATTGCTTAATTTCCACTGAAATCATCACTTTCAAGAGGCACTTTCTCTACAGCACTGCACACATACACAATTGCTCCGTGCCGTAAACACCCACAGGTTACCCGGGGCCTCTACAGGCGAAATGGAGACAGACAAGTCACTTCAGTCTGATCATTCTATCAGAGGCAAAACTCATTAGTGACAAACTCTGAGCAGGCAGACAGGGAAGAAAACAAACAGACAAAAAAGCTACAGCTGTAGATAGCATTTTGAAGAACACAGGAAAAACGTCACAAAAAGCTGCCATTAAAATCTAAATCAAGGCAGAGATAAGAGACGGCATAGGCTCAGAATAGATTAAACAAGACCTATGAAAAAGACCTATGCTGTGACAAAAGTAAACAAACAGCAGATGCACCTCATCTAAAATCAGATGTCCTTTTAAGGATGGGTTTTTGGTACGTTGGAAAAAAATTAAAATTATTTTTACACAACTTTGATTGTGTTCAATATGTCACTTATTCCAATACAGCAAATCAATGAAAGATATGAAAAGAGACTACAAAAAACATGTATATAATGCAATACAAACCAACTAAAATCTACGGTAAAAAAGTATGTTAATGATGTACTGAAATGGAAATTCTTGGCTGAATTTGAAATCTGGGACACAGTCTGTCAAAAGCGAACTACAAAATCTCCTAAAAAGCTGACAATAAATATAAACAGTTTACATGAGATAAAAAAAATCTGTGCTACAAATTCCAACAACAGCAGAAAACAACAGGTCTGAAGCAATCAGACACATTGTTTTTAGGTTAGAATTTCACATGTGAGGGTTGTTGGGTTTACACTATAAAAATAGGCATTTTTAAGCATTTGTTTACCAAAACACAACACGTTTTTTCACTATACATGGGTTGTCTTGGAACGTAACCCCCGCAAAAAGCATAACTTGACAAAACTAAAGACTAAAACTAGGTTCACCTGTAGGGTTTATCCCAGCACACCACTTAATCTGTAATCAAAATATTAGCAATATGTCTCCTATCAGTTTCTCAACAAACATGTGGATGGACAGAAGATGACAGATGGCCAAATCAGTAAAGGATGGAAAGGGCAGCTGCATGTAAGTGAGCTCATCTCCTCACCTTTGTCCGCCACAGAGAGCATGCTGCTGACATACTGCTCCTCCACCATCCACGACGCATCGTTCATCTTGCTGGAGACACCACATGATCCCACGCAGTTTACCTTGATGGCTGCAGAGAAAAGATTGTGAGTTACTATTCATAAAAGCATTTTATTTTATACAGAGATTCCCTACAATAAATTAATTTATTTTGCTGATAAGGTTTCATATCACAGTTCAATTCTAATATTGTAACATATTGTAACAAGTGTAGTGTCATCTTTAGGTGAATATATACATTGTATATGTTGTGTGTATATATATATATATATATGTTGATGTTTGCTATAATGTAGTATGTTTTGTTATATCCACCCTTTTGTCCTGTCTGAAAGGCCTTGGTCTGTTTTGCTGTACTTGAGAGAAATTACCAGCCATTCTTATTTACATTATAATTGCCTGAAGCCAAGCTCTCAACAATGGCTTTATTTGGTCAGAGAGGCTATTTTGTTTCTCCACAGGACATTTTTGTTTCTCTCCTAAATATGAACTGTTGGATCATGGCAGCGTGACTAAGCATCATGAAACCAGTTGATCGGAAAGCTGCATTTTACAGACACCGAAGACGTACATTCAGATCTACTGACACAGCAGAGTATGATAAATCACTCAGTCAATGCTGTCCATAGAGACTATCAAAAGGATGATGCTTTTTTTAATGTTATAATGTAGTAAGCAATTTAGCTCAGCGTTCCTGATTGTTTGTGCATTTCTGTTTATGGATGGGCCTCATGTGATGGTCACCAACATGGGTGTCTGTTCGCTGACATAAAACCAGTTAGGCCTTCAAACATAGCCCTAACAAACAAACATTTTCTAAAGATGTCCCTTACTAATACAGCAGTACAATTTTAATGTCTGTGCAGTGCATGTATAGATTTGTGCTTCAATATGACAAACAAGGATGTTGCAACAGAAAAACGTCAGTGAAAAAAAACAGCAATTGGTCACATGGTCACATGTTGATCTGATTACGCAACGGCCAGGCAGGACCGGGTAATAAGCCCAGGGATTTTAGCCAGGATGAAGCAGAGCAGACCAGCAGAGTCCAGAGCATCATTGGTGAGAATGAGAGAGAGAGAAACAGAGAGACAAGTAGAGAGAGACAGAAAGAGAGAAAGGGACAGAAACAGATAGAAAGAGAAAGATAGAGAGAAAGACAGAGAGAGAATGAGACTACACAATGATTATGGGGCACACAGCTACAAACAAACACACATACATCCAAAGACACACACACACAAACAAACACACACACGCACACACACGCACACACACGCACACACACAAAACATGCTCACACACACACGTAGGTAGGCCAAGCTACCATACTCCATTCCCACAGCATCATGTTTCTCATCCATAGACACAAAGAAGTACTGAATTACCCACTGGACAAAGACAGAATGGTGTGATGGGGTGGGTGATGATAAAATGAAAGAAAGAGATGTCTGTCTCTCATTTGCTTTTCACTGGACCATTTAACTGTCCAAAACATTAACAGTGCAGCAATGCAGTGCAAACATATGAGATCATACATTTCTCAGAGAAAATGAAGTGTCAGTGTTTAACCTTGTGAGGCTAAAAAAATCTATGAATGTGTGGCTAAAACAGTTGAAAAGACAGTGATGATAAAATAGCTGTTACAATTACTCAAAGAGACTTTATGCTCATCTCTTTCTGGAGGCCCCTAATTGCGTCAAAATAAATGAAAACATATATGTTTAATTATCATAATTTAATAAAATTTTTCATATTGTGAAATATGCTGTTAAATTACCAAGGAAACTTCCTGTGTGAAATATTTTGAATCTGTGTTGAGCTGCAAGTGACCAATGAGGGGGTGAATCATAAGGGACGATGAAAACCCTCTGCTCAAGTACATGTACAGCTTTCTTGAATGGGAGTACCAAAATAAAAAAAGTTAAAGCACTTAACTTATTTGACAAAATATTTAGTTATCTTCTGTATATCACATGCAGTGCCTTAAAATCATAAAGTAAGTGATAAACGTTTTTAAAACTTTTTAAAATAAAAGCCTTCCTAGTCTAACTTTTCACTTTAAATACTTTTTGTTCAGTTGAATACCCTCAATCTTTGCAATTGGACTGTTTGTCTTGTTTTACCATTTGAGTTATCTCATCACTTATCGCATAGAATTTGTGTTTAATCATATTTAGTAAGATCATATTATGTTATGTAAGGTTATTAATATTTTAGCGTGAGCATGAGTGTGAACTATGCCAATTTGTGATGTGAGAGTAACTGGACCGAGAGACCATGATAAGCAGACATGGAAGTAGAAGTTCACACAGGGGTGCAGAACCAAGGTTACCGCATGCAGATGTAGTAACACTTTGGGAGTTAGTAGAAGCTGTAAATAAGAGAAGGTATGTGAAGGTACAAGGTTTTTTCATATATTTAGGACAAACATCTATATGAACACAGTAATAAATGATAACCTTTTGCCCTCAGTATTACAGAGTTTAAGGTGAGTGTGAGACTGTAAGACACCGTCTTACCTAGGCCTGGAAATAGTCTTAAACCTATTTCTGAGTGACCAGAAATCCATTTTTGGTACAAAGGAGGACAGCCAAGGCTCCACAAATTCTTTAAGACTTTTATGTAGTTCTTAATCAATAAGAAATTATTACTGTAGACTTAATGAGAACATAAAACTGTGTTAAAATCTGTATCTTTGGATGTCTAGGATACTTCCATTAAGAGACGGATCAGGCGACCCCCAGGGACCATTAAAATAAGAATTCTCCTCTGACCAAACTAGATAAACCTCAGATCATTACACAACCGATTTGCCTTCTTTCGCAGCTGTTTGGTGTTCTGCCACTACTGCCAATATCCCACAATGTACTCATAATTGTATAGAATGACATACATTTTTCAATACAATAAAATCATCACTTACTTAAAGATATTAAGGAATAATTACTGTGCACTACATATACAACAAAAACTACTGTTGACGTTAGGGTTAGGGTTATTTATCAATAACATAGGGTAGGCACATTTAGTGTTTTCACAATGCTGCCCAGATGGCAAGCAGCAGATGGTCTACAGCACAATGCTGAATGCGCTCTGAATCGGCCGAAACTGAACCACTCCTGCTTCTCTTCTTTTGAGTTTTCTGTTATTCCTGCTGCAGAGATGAGAGGTCTTTGTGCCAGCCAGCCGTAGAGGGTAGCTGCCCAGGCAGCGAACTGGTGCCATCTGCCACTTGTGTTTGTGTGTGATGCCAACAGGGTGCTGCTTTAGAGTGTGTGCCAACGACAGACCACACAGCAAGCCGTAACATTCCACAGCCGAGAGTGTATCTGATAAAAGTGGCCCCTTCTCTCCACCATCATCTGTAATCTCCTCTCTAATACAGAGCCCTGTATTTTTAATAATGAGTAGTGTCTTGAAGAACTATCACTAATATTAGTTATGGTGCAGTAAATTGCACTTCAATCAAGCCTGTAAACAACAATCAGTGTACAGTAACTGCAAAAACTGCCTATAAACAAGTTCAGCAACTGAATGAATGACAGCTCATTATAGTATTACTTTATTTATTTATAACTAGACTTTAATAAACTCCTGACTCCAGACTAGAACTAAAGAGAAATAAAAAGAACTAAAAAAAAAATTTGCCTGAGACAAAACCTTAACTGATGATATTAGGAGCACATAGCAGCATCATCATATTCGATACTGCTTTGAAAAAAGGTTTACATAATAGAATTAATATCACATTATGCAGTGTTTAAAAGAAAGAGGCAAAACACATTTAAACACTGATTAGTGTGTAGTTTGGTTATACTGTTTGCTATAGACCAAACTAAAAGTTCTACTAAAGACTCAGAATGCATGAAACCATTTGTGAACATCAAATGGTTGTTTATCCATCATAATTTGTCCATCATCATTGTCTTGTCCATCATTAGCAGATAGTATTAAATTATGTAGTCATTCCCAAAAAAGCCTTGAGCTCCTTCCTCTTCTTTTAGCTGAACTTTTGAGACCAATTAGGTTGCCTTATCATTCAGCCATGTATGTATTGTTGAAAATAAAGGACTCAAACAGTAATGCCATTACATTACATCTAGTCTTGTAATCTCAGAGAGGGGGGGTTGGACAGAAAAAAAACATGGCAAACAGGCTAGACAACACTCAAGTGCAGGCCTCATATCCTTTTGGATACACATACAAACATTCCAGAGTGTGCTTCATAGCAAACAGGATGAGTACACAATGCCTGAAAAGCTATCAACACTTCAGTTAGCAGTCTTCACAGAGAAAAATGCCATCTCAGAGATCTACTCCAATGTATTGGAATGGTATTAGATCACATATCGACCAGACAGGACTGACCATCCTTCATTCATAGTCATAATAGATCTGTAGCAATACAATTTTAAACCCTTGTACAAGATTATTACACATGTTAAAAAAGATAAACATATTAAAAGTTTAAATATAAAATAGCTCAAAAAACAAAGGAACTCATTGCTATGGATGAAAAGCTGTTCCCTGCGTTCCAGAATGTTGGGATTTTTGGCACATACTGTAGTCTATATGCTATAAAAGTTCAACTAAAATTATTTCATGTGAACTGTTCACATTTCTATGCACTGATTTTCAGTGTATCAATAGTGCTAGTACTTTAAATACTCGGTGCCATAAAATACAAGCATCTTAGCAGAGCTGTGGTGTCAAACAGCACTCAAAGTTTCATAACTCATGCTTGAAAACAAAACTTCGATCCATATATAAAGAATGGTCTGAGGAAAAGCCAAATTCCACAGCTATGATTACCAGACTACCAGCAGAACTGGGTGGATTCTGAATCATCTTGGATCTGAATAATCTGCACTGGGTTCAAGGTTCTTCACAGATCACACTAAAGTAACTCAGAAAAGCAGTTCGGTGCATGCATCCAGTGGTGTCTACTGGGTTTATTGCCACCCTTTTCCACATCACTGGAAATTAGTTCTAAAAAAGGTTCACTCATCCACTCACTTACATAAAGCCATTTCCCTCCGCATAGCAAAGCTTGATAGTACATTGTATTACTTCATAATAAAATTTCATCGGGTATATAGTCCTGCTGGCTCCAAACTGCTTGGTAAACGCTTCAGTTTTACGCCAAATATTCTACTCAAAAACAATGATGCCCATGACTGGTCACCTCAAGAAGGTAATTTTTATTCAAGGAATTTTAACTTACAAAAATATGACCACTTTATTGGTCTATTCGTCGTGAAATATCACACAATCTAAAAAGCATTTTGTTGTTTTCGAATGAGCATTAAAATCATACATTATCCTCCCACTAAAAAACAGCAAAACCATATATTACTTTTCATCAATGATGTATTCGTGCATATTACCAATGTTAATGTTAATGGTGCGAAGCATAGTCATTACAGGAGTTATGTGGCATACATAAAAGGTTAATAGGCACCCAGGTTACTTTGAAGCAAATGCACATTTGGGAAAACAGAGGTGAAAGAATCTCCCTAGCAACTGGCACCTGCCCTGCAACCAATCAGGGAGCAGTTGTGAAGCCATTCAGATAGAATTTGACCCCCATGACATCACTGCCATGCAACAATGAGTCAGCTTGCAGGCGGGGAGGAATCTGGTGGCACACAGGAGGCAGCCTCAGTTCGGGGTGACAATAATATTTCCTCATTTACTGGAGGGCTCAGAGTTTCGGAAAACCAGACCAAAGAGCGATACTTTGCTATATTTGTATATAAGGTGGGGCCTCTCTCCAGACAATATGAACAGGCTACTATCCTCAACCACAAACATAATCCAACATAACAATAGGGAGATTGTATCATGCAAAGGACATCTTTTTAGGGAAAGTAGATTAGGAGTGTGAGTTTACACATGGGCACTAAACTAGGCAGATAAGGAGGAATTTTCCGTTAAACATGCTTACATCACTGAGGCCATAAAAGCATGTAGTAACACAGTGAAATGAAAGATTACAGCGCATTCTTTTGTGTTAACGAATAGGAACTTCCCAACCTACGTCAACTCTTCTTATGTGATACTGACCTACTGCATTGGTTTTGTGTTGTTCACCTCAGAAAGGTTAGAAATCTCAGGTAAAACAAATCAAAATGTATGTTCTCATGTCTACATGTAACGATTCATCAGATTGAAATATCTAAAAAAAAAACTAAATTAACAAAAATAACTATTAGTTTTAATTCCAGATTGTAGTTGATAACGTGAGGCAGTTTTTCAATTCAAGTTACGCCTACATTTTGACAAATACAAAGCTCTTTATTGACACTGGTTTAGGCTTAATCCATATCTATGAAACCAGAACATATTCCAGTCTAATGCTGTAGCCCCAAGCTACCACTCTACATATTACAAAAAAAAGATGCCCCAAAGGGATTTGAGCAATGTCACAGAAGAATCATTGATGTTTTTAAATAAGTGTATTTATAAAAGTGGTGTGTGAACTGGGATAGACCCTGTGAGATAAACTTTATATAGGTATCAAAAACCTTAATCTGAAAGTTTAAGGGTTCTTCAAATCACATGTCTATGTGAAGAATCCATAGAAGGGTTCTTCTATGGATTTAGCCTTTTTTCTTTATGGACAAGTTAATATGTTTGTCAGCATACAAGTATACACAATACACTACAAGTCAAGCACTGCACCACGATACAATACGCTATATTGTTACCTCTAGAAAACACTGACAACACATTTAGCATTAGATAATTTAGATCAAACCATTGTCAAACAACTGCTCCACTCAAACGGAACATGAGCTGATTAATTCATGTATTAATGCATCACCAGAAGTGCCTACATAACCCAGATCTAATACTGAGTGATATGATCACTGTAAACACCTTTTTTTCTCTAATTCCTGCCAGTAGCACCACAGTCATACGATACTGCACCAGAATAAGCCTATATAAGAGCCAGACAGCAGAAACAGAGGAACTCATCAGACCCTTCTGTAATGCAATCCCACATTCTCTTGTCATCATTAAAGTTTAAAGAAGCATTTAGTGTGCTTTCTCCATCACTCAGCCTCTCCTGCAGTCTCACATCAAGAGCTCTCATTTTCAGATTATTACACTACTGAATCGAATGCCTTTATAGACCACCAAAGACCCAGACAGGCCCAGAATAGTGCAGCTTTTATACTAGTAATCAATACATGCCTCAGCTAAGATTGTTGCACCAAGAGAAAATTCAGACATGGCTATACGGTTGTATGACCTAACTTGGGTGTGTTCTACAATAAATATAATAACAATTATATTGTCATCTATTGGAGCTTAGTATAGGGCTCATTGTCAGTTTGTTATTCAAGATCGTTATGGTGCTGTTTCTGACATGACTGATGATGGGTGAAACTTGATAAGGAGGTTTAAGAAAAACAAAGTACAGTGTCACTGATTTTTGTGATGTCAAGGTAATCAGATAAAAAAGCTGAGTAACATTAACCTTAGGTTCAATTAATAATCAACTCAGGAGAGACAACTGTTCAGTCAACAATGCTTAAAGACTACTACAAAACTGTGTATGATCATTAGCCAATAAAGAATTTTAATAGCAATTACTGATGTCTAATAATCACAATAAACAATTCTTCCACCTTGCATGCAAAGCTTGTTAACAGGGGGCTATTGTTTCCAAGCAGTATGGCTTTAATTAATTTTGTTTAATACCAAAGAATGTGTGTGGTAATATAATGTGTATACTGATTACATAGTGCTTCATAACCGAACCTGTTCATTTATAATTTGGCTATTATTTTTGACTGATCCAGAATTACAAGGCAGGAAGTCCTGTTTGTCAGGTTGTTTTTTTTAAGGTCACATGACAACCAGTAAGTGTGGTGTTATGACTCAGAAAAAAAGGAACATTAATAATCAACCATAAAGGGAGGGATATCTTGAGTATGGTCCACACAGTGACAAGAACTGACTCATCTTCTCAACTGCTTTCTCACTGAGTAAGGTGTGGCTGGATTACACATTTTGTGGTTTCTAAAGTTTCTCACAACATTTCTCACAAGCATGAAAATCAAAAGGAAATGACCTGTCAAAACATGTTGTGGAAACCTGATCGTAAATGTGAGTGAACCTGATGCACAGCAAAACAAAACGAACCACAACACAAATGTTGCCAGACTTGGTTACATTCAGCCTGATTCGTTTTAATTGGCAGGATTAATACAGCTAGAGGTGAATGACATAAGGTTAAATTTATATCTTGGTATTTTCACATATAATACTGTAAACACAAATATGAATTAATACATGATTAATGTTAACAGAATATTAAAGTTACCTTGAAATCAGGTCACTTTTAATTTTATTACAGTAAAAAAAAAAGTCTATTCCTAGATGCAAAGAAATAATACATGCCAACAATGTCGGTAGACTACACTGTACTAAATGTCTCTATTAACTATATAACACTTTAATAACAAATGTAATAACAGTGTTACTACTGATGATGTATTCACTAACAGCTGTATTACAGTAATGAAGTTTATGTAACAAAAATGTGAATCATTCATGTATTTAGTACACACATGTGTAATTAAATAGTAAAATCTGAAGGTAATACACATGATGATAAAGCTGTAGTGTTATTGTGTGCATTATTAATATGTAACTACACAGTTGTGAATTGAGATACTAAAATTTCAAACTCGATACCAATGCTAAGGATGGTTCAGGATACTCGACTATGTTTGATACTAACACGGAGAAAAAACAAACACAGGCATTTTTTTAATATATAATATAAAGTGTTCTCTGTAGTCCCTGTAAAATTTCGCACCGTTAGGTTTGAGTCATTTGAGTAGTTGTTTGTCTACTCGAAATTGTACAGCATCTTCGAGTGTTTTGAAAAGCACTTTATAAATTAAATGTATTATTATTATTATTACTATTAGCCGACTCAGAACTTGGCAGTGCATTTAAAGGCACACAATGCTTTTTTCCCCGGGCCTCCATAGAGAACAATGTGTCAGGTTTGGGGCTAATAATTCCGGATTCTCATGGGCTAGGGGGGCAAACAAGGGCTCACTGGAAATGTCTCAAGTTTACCGGCATGTTAAGTTTGGAGCGGTTTGGAGCGGTGCATTCTCTGAAGTTTCTATTACTACATAGAGCATTCTCTGTAGTTGTAACATGACGTGTTACGGAAATTGTTCTGCATCAGATTGCAAGACCCTACAGAGCATAGTTAGCCTGCCTAAAAAGTCACCAAGGTCTACTGAAAATCAGCATTTATTGACACTGGTATTAGTGTCACACACACACACACACACACACA
>JBBPDC010070945.1:0-10653 GCA_037974485.1 Hemigrammopetersius urotaenia
GATCTTTAAGTCCATCTCATGAAAAATCGGAGCAGAAACAAAGGTGTTGCGTTTATATTTTTGTTGAGTGTAGAAAAGTTTACTGTACCACCTAAACCCACCACTAGGTGTCAGCTTTTCCTACAGTCCTAATTAGATCCCACTTTATCATTCATCAAGCCTTCACACTGCTTTAAATTTCGATCCCCAGAGCTGATGAAGTCCATGCCAAAGCCTCTAACCCTCCACAACTGCACACACTGCCCGGGCGTGTGGCTTCAGATTCATTACCTCGGCCGATGCAAGGGCTCGACTCATCGGACTTGACAGCGGTTCAGATGTAGACCTGGGTGACGAGCAGCGCCTCAAATCTGTATTCATGAGTGCTGTAAGCAGCCCTTCCTCCATTTTTTACTGTGGTCGCCCGAGACGCATTTCCATGCCTTGAAAATGTTGTAACCAATGGGATACGAGCAGAATGCAAATCAGAAAGTGACATTCAAAGGGGTCAGTTTATTCCTCACAGCTGATGTGTTGCTCAACCACACAAACCTGAAGGACGAAACTCAAGCCATTTATTATTTATACTGTTTATATAATATTATTCATAAGGATTATGTACAATTACGTATAAAAAATTATATATTCATATGATTATGGTTGTGATTATGACTATAAATTTGATTGAGGTGATGATTCTTCTTCTTGTAATTATTATTATTATTATTATTATTATTGTATTACTATTATATTTATTATTAGGGCCCCATGGCGGCAGCGGGTAGCACTGCTGCCTCACACCAGGGCTGGGGTTTGAATCCAGGTCCTGGTCTTGTGTGTGTGTGTGTGTGTGTTCTCCTCGTGGGGGTGTGGGTTTCCTCCGGGGTCTGCAATTTCTCCCAAAGTCCAAAGAAGTGTATGTCAGGTGTCTTGGGGAATTTAAATTGGACGTAGGTGTGAGTCTGAGTGAATTTGTGTGTGTGTGTGTGTGTGTGTGTGTGTGTGTGTGTGTGTGTGTGTGTGTATGCGTGCGTGCGCGTGTGTGAGAGAGTCCCTGCCTTGCGCCTGTACACCCCAGGCTAGGGGGTTACAACCTTTGTAAGGATTATACGGTTATAGAATAGGAATTAATTCTTATGATCTCTTATTATTATTATTTTTAAAACACGATCAGCCTGTTTCTGAGCCTGAGCCTGGGCAGGTACAGCTGAACACCGATGGGACGTCTCTACAGATGTGAAACTGTGCTGAATTTCAACTCACCACTTCCCTCCGAGCGGCAGAACCTTGCTGAGGGACGCCAGAGGCTGCACTTTTACCGCCTTTCATTTATTATGCGGGAGTTCCCTCTGAGACTCACCACGGCGTCCGGGTCACAGTGCGACATCCAATTTACTCCGACATGACAGGCTGGACAACACGGAGTGCGGGGGTCCATTCAGGTCCAGGCTGAATCATTGATGAACACCATACTGAGACCAGAACATCATACAGAGTTAGAGGTTTTTCGCAACCAGTGTCGCAGTTTGAGGAAAGAGGGATGGTTTGGGCTTTGCTGTAATTGGCTGTGTACGAGCTTCCATTGCTTGTTAGCCACATCGGCCTCTGAGGACCAGAGCAAATCTTCAGACCAATCAAAAACAGACCTCAAACATGTCTTGACTACATTTGGGGTAAGTTGGCATTTTTTCCCCCCCAGACTATTCCTTTAGATTCCTTTAGATCTGTGGCGCTCATGTTCTAAAGTTTATCCATGAGATCCATGAGAAGCAAATAGTAAATTGTCAATATATGACAAAAAAAACTCCTTATATGGAAGTTTCCCCAGTTTCTATTGATGCTCGAGGTGTCGGACGTCATACTGAACTTTCTTTGGTTTTCCTTTTAAAAATGATAAACAAATGCCAATAAAAAACAAATAGCTTTTTTTAGGTCTTAGAAACAAACAGATAAAACAAGATCTTTGAACCCAGAAGAACTATCAAGATAGTCTCTGACCACAAGGGGGTTGGGAACCCATAGAGGGTGGGGGGCCTGGAGAGAGGCTGAGCGACAACTTGCCGAGCAAAAGAGCAGCAAATGGCGAGTGTGGAAGAACAAACGCTGTTTTTATTTGTTGAAATAAAAGTTCTGAGAGTTCTGAGGGTTAATGTAATGTGTCTATGAGAACGATCTTATTTATTTAAAGAGCAAATATTCCATCAGAGCATCAACTATCTGATGAACATAGCCAGGGAGGGTCTCTTCAGCTTTGAAACCATGCCTACTGTTCATATTAAAGTAAAAAAGTTGTATTTAATCACAGTATTGTTAGGGTTGTGCTGCTTATCGAAACCAATTTTTAACGATTTTCTATTATTCTCCACAATTTGATGCAAAAAAACAAGACTTCACATTAAAATAAGGATCTTTTGGTGTTTTTTCAGTATTTTATCTCCTGACAGCGAATGTGCTTGGATTTTCAGGTCTTCAGAGTTTGAGTATCATACTAGGAAACGTACTGCTGCCTCATGAAAAACCTGGACTGAGGTACCTTGAGATGAATTTCTGCAAACGATGGTGTCCTTCAAATATACATTTTGCAGTTTTAGGGTGCGGCATGAATCATTAATTTACATTTATTCGTTTCTATCTCATTACTAGGCTATGATAAGAGCCTGTTTTAGCAGAGGTCTAATTTTAGTGCTCCAGGTTTGAAATCTAAACATTTTCTCACTTCATATACACTGCCATTGTTAGGATACTGGTGTCGATACGCACTGATACTACTGTTTATAATTAGTTGCAGAAAATAAAGACATCACATTAATAGATGGGAGAACATTTAACATAATGATGTAAACTATGTCCTGAGTTTACTGTAATGAAAAGGGGGAGGTGCATCACTGCATATGTTCTGCTCAACAAATGTGTTGGTGAAGAGCAGAGCGCCACTCCGTCCCTCCACTGATCCAATTCAGAATCCACAGTTTGAAAATCGCAGCTAGCACTGACCAGGAACTCTGACCAGATATGTGCCTGTTTAGAACAAGTTTAATATTAGCTCTCCGTAACGCCCCAAGTCAAAATTCATGGCAATTATTTTCATCCTTTGCAAGTAAACTGTTTGGTTTACAAAAGTACTTTTTCCAAACAAAACAAATGTTAGTATTAATGAATGCTTTCCTGTTTGTTTGCATTCGAATGTTTGCTGCAGAACGTTAATTATTAATGGATTTTTCCCAACATACTGCCCTCCTGTAAGTCTATTGTAACTGCTAGAGCCTGGCCGCAGGAACGACACTCTGTATCACTTCAGGTTGAATGGGCAGGACTGCTGCAGGCTGGTGGGGGGACTTTAACAATGATTTCACAGCCTCTAGTTTTAATAAAAATGAGGTTTTCCATTGTAAATGTGTTTGAAAGGCCCTTGCCTGCAATGTCCTCCTGTGCTGTCGTGGTATTTTGATGCTGGAGGTCTTGCATAAGGAATTAGCGTGGCCTGATTGCACAGTCCTTTCAGTCCACCGAGGCCGACGTCCACAGCTTTGATTCTATGAACTTCACGCATGCTCAGCTCTGGATGACTCATCGGCGGCAGGATGCGTGCAGCAGGCATGATTCACACCGCCTGTAATGCACTCTGAGAGGCCTACACTTGACTACCTCCTCTCGTTTCATTCTAGCTTTCAGGCGGAGGAATGAGGGATGCTGGTGGGGATGGGGGAGGGGGGTGCTAGCAGTTTGGTCGGAAAAGCAGTCAGATGTAAAAACAAGTGGAGAATCGTGGTCATTTCGTGAGGCCACTGAAATTGGGACTCATCTGGACAGTGCAGGCTTTTCCCCCCTACGAGGTCAAATGTCCTCTCTTGGTTATGATAGTCCAGTGGTCCTCAACTTCTGTGTTTATGAAAGACTCTGATCGAAGAGGGGGAATGAAACTGCGGCAAGTTGGATCATGCTTCATCCCAGATTCCCCGTTTTCCACTTAAACTGCATCTTTGAGTGCTCAGAGAGAAAAACTCTGAGCTGAACTACAGGAGTGCTGGAGCAGTGATGTGTTAACACTGATGTATTTTCCAGTACAGTCAACTGGTTTGCACTCCTGTTCCTTCTTCACACTCTTTGTTGATCCCTGGTTATAGTTTTACACACTCCTAACGTAACACTTCTGAGTTGATCAGGAGTGTCTGAATGGAGAGAGCCAGGCTGGTCTGATTGGAGCTGCATTAAAACTCAGTCTTTTCCCAAAACAGTCTAAACCCCCTTTTAACCCTCTGAACTCTGGGCCATTTATGAGCGTTTTTGCATCCCTTTATTTATTGGGCTATAACATTTTAACCCCATAAGCTAGGCATTCATTCCTTATGTTGTTTTTTCCAGAAGACCCATGGCTGCTTATTTATGTAATTATTTGATGTGAAACTAACAAGTAAAATCGCATTTTTAAGCAAATTCTAGTTTTCTAGTAGTTAATTTTTGTTTTTCAGTAGAGATTTAACTTGAGAAATTTGTGAGGTAAAAGTCCATAGCCATTGTTATATATTTTGTTTTTCAGACTGGGACATTCAATGGCTTATTACAATATAAAAATATGTGCTTATTTTAGACAGAATTTTGGTATCATTACTACTGCTGAAGAAGTTGATCAGATGACCTTTAGAATGCACTTTCCCCCAACAATTACAACATAATGTTATTATTATTATTATTATTATTATTATTATTATTATTATTATTATATAATTTTTATATAGAAAGACAGTGGGAAAAATTATGACAAATGATTTGTTACACTGAATCCAACGACAAGCGTGTGACCCATTGTGGAAGTAAATGCGCGCTTTATTTGCGCCTAAATTAAATAATATAGATGTTTTATGGAGTTTCAGCAGTTTGTTTGTTTTATTCTGGGAAACCATTTTAATTTACTCTCTTTTGCACACACGATTACTCTGGAATACTTTATTGCACAAACACAGGACTTAGATAATCGTATAGGATAAGTCTTCTCGATTTCTGTGATATGTGTAACATGCATGTGTGTTACTCCTGTTGCGAGTTATGAGTCTGAGACTAAAGGCAACAAAAATGAATGCAAAATGCCTTCATGGAGTTCAAAAGGTTAAAATCAACAGACAGAATGTCTTTTTCTGCTCTTGTCGGCTTCTCAGTTTTCTTCTCTTTAACGACCTCATAAAATGTTGGTAGTTGAGACTTGAATTTGATCACTGTGAGACATTTCAGTTGTACAGGCACATTTATAAGACAGCCAGGTTTTCTTTGGATTATCTGAAGATCCGATGGTCTGAGACAAATAAAGATCAGAGCAGGGAGAGAATATATAACTAAGCCCAGTTCACCAAAATTAGATTTTCTCACTCCCCTCACATTTCTCTAATGAATTCCTCTAATTTATTATCTTAAAAATGCTCTTTTGTTTCTATTACTGCTCTTATTATTATTTGTCTCAGATCATCAGATCTTAAGATAAACAAGAAGGTCTAAAAAATGGAGTTTTTACAGCATCTGCTTACTGATCAAGCAGTTTTGAGATCCATATGGTTGTTAAAGAGAAGAAAACTGAGAAGCCAATGAGAACAGCAAAACTTATTTTTGCTTCTCCTAAAGTGGTGTTTAGAAGACTCCAATAATCACCAAATAAAAAGCTAATGAGACAAAGAAACTGTTGTGAGTAAAGTCTTTATTGCAGCTCCATTCAGACACTCCTGATCAACGCGCTCAGCAGTGTTACGTTAGGAGTGTGTAAAACTGTAAGAAAGTGGGATCAACAAAGAGCGTGAAGAAGGAACAGGACTGCAAACCAGTTGAATGTGCTGGAAAACACATCACTGCTCCAACACTCCTGGCCTGTAGTTCAGCTCAGAGCTTCAGGCTCAGCCGAGTTGGGTCCAGCAGCAATGGAACATGCCTGTTGGAATGCTGTGATTGCCGTTCTCTGCAGTTACTCGTGGAAAATTGAAGCGCTCTGAAGAAAGTGTTCATCATGTTGAACAGCTGGAAGAAGAATGAATAAATGAATGTGGACAAAAACATGCAGTTCAGCTGGTTGGGCTTTGTTTGGTAGTTCATTGTCAATTTTAGGCCTGACTTCATCAGTCAGTTTGGTTGATCATCAAATACAACCAAACTTCAGCTACCATTTTTTATTGAGAAAAAACCCCAAACAAACAATATATATATATTTATAAGGGATGCACCGAAATGATTTTTTTTGGCCGAATCAGAAAATCTGTTACAAAACTTATTTAGCATTCAAACAATACACAAAAAAAATGTTTAATAAAATTTTAAATAAATTTTAAATAAAATATTTTACTTGACCCCACTCATTAATAGCCTAAAAGCAAGAAAATGCAGGAACACAGTGCATTCAGAACAAGTGCTAAAACTGTTAACAACATATAAAGCTATAACAACATTCTCTGTAGGCCTTTAACAAAATAGTGTATTAATACAAAGACTGGCAGCCCATATATTAACCGGAATCACTGGAAAACTTCTTTGCCTTTTCAAAAACACAGACGGAGTGGGTGTGCTAGAAGGGTCTCGCCTCATGTGCTTCATACTCTGCATGGCGATCGGGATGTTTAGATTTTATATTATAAATTAATCCCAATGTTGAGAAAGTCTTTGTGGAGGCACGCCCTCTATAAATTTCTGCGTTGTGCGCTTTACAAACGGCTTTCCGTGTGTCTTTCTTAGGTATATGGAAATGCACCACACGGCATCTGGCGCTACAGGTTGCTGTTGTTGCTTGCATCATCAGTTTCGGTCATATATATATATATATAGACCGAAACTGTGATGGGCTGCCAGTCTTTTATATATATATATTTTATATATAAATTGTGTATACATTTTTCAGAAGGAACACATAGATATACAGCACATAAAATATTTTAATTAGGTTTAACTAGGTGTCTTTCGTAATGTGAACGTGAAAATACACTGCTCATCTAAACCATTTCTCAAGATTATTTTGGCAGGTGCCTAAAACATTTGCACAGTATGTGCATGTGTATATACATTCATATACCTATATATATAAACACACACACACACATATATGTGTATATATATATATTCTATTTTTTCCATGCATCTTCTTTTATAACTTGCTCCGGCAGACATTTGTTCACTGTGTATTTTGTGTATATGAGTGGTTGACGTAAAAAGTTTTTTTTTTTTTTATCTCAATTGTAAGTCATGGAAATAATTTGATGATATTCTACCAACTCTTATATCTCCAAATATATATTTTCCCTTGTAAAGTTTGTCCTGAAATGTATATTTACTCATTAGTTTATTGCCATAGTGATGAAAATTGTCATACGGTGTGACATGAATGTTATTGTGTATTAAATTGAAAAAGTCTTATAATGTGATAATGTAAAACATTTTATCCTGATTCTTTATCATTACTATATAATAGCATAGCATTTTTATGTGCCAGTATGTTACATTTTGCATTATTTTACTTTATCAACACTCCTAGACAGATGTTTACTCATAATCTTTCAATATACATATTTATTTTGGGAATATCTTGTTATAAAAGTACCAAAATGCTTGTAACCTTTGATGGCACTATTCCCTATCTGTCACATTGATGATTTTATGACTAATAACCAAAAAGCTTTAATTATTTTCTAAATTCTGAATGTCACACCAAATGATATGGTGTGTATTAGCTGCACTTAACAAACAACCAAACTCAGTTTGACAAGTGAATGGAATCAATGTTTCAGTTACAGCAAAATCAAATTTTTGTCAAAAAGTTCTACTCAAAGTAGCAAAAAAATCATGTTTTTAACATTTTAACACTTTCATGTTTTTAACATTAATTAAACCACTTAATGTATTCATTCAATGTTGCACTTTTTATTTTAATCTGCTGAATATTAACACCATAAATTCTAATAATCATAAGTAAATCATTGAACGTTTTTATTGAATGCATAAATTCATTTCAAAATGAGCATGAGTAAAACAATGACTTGCCATCTCTTGCAATCTACTAAAATCTGCCTCAAACTGAAAAATAAATAAATAAAGGGAAATATTTGAATGACAAAATGCTAGAGTTTATCATGGATTCATCTTGAAAAGTATGGAAGTAGGGATTCACCGAATTAAGTTGGTGTAAAGGTATTAAATGTATGAATAATATATTATCAAAATGTGTTAAAAGGACTAAATATTCAATAAACGTATCATACCATAACTATTATCAATGAAATATGTATATAAGAGCATTATTTATGTTTTTAAATGCATTTACATTTACGGCATTTATCAGACGCTTTTATCCAAAGCGACTTCCATTCCCTAACTACAGGGGGCAGTCTCTCCCTGGAGCAACTTAGGGTTAAGGGTCTTGCTCAGGGACCCAATGGTGGTGCTGAAGGTAGGTAGGACTTGAACCCGTGACCTCATGGTCCGGAGGTAAGTATCCTACCCACTGAGCTACCTCCACCCATATTACAGATGCTAATTGACTGGGGTGTTCTGAATGGGTCCATATTTTACAATTTCCTTTATATTTCATGTTTGATGGGTTTATGTAGGTGTGTATATATGTGTTTGTGTGTGTATATAAAAGCAAATTTTGATATAGGCTATGCATGCCCTCCCTAATCACTGGCACAACTGTAAAGATTAGTAAATTAGTAAATTGCTTCATCTCACGCTGAATAAATGAGAAAAATCCAACTTTTAATTGAAACACATTTATTCAGAGATGAACAAATCCCTCGTCAAGAAATAATTATTTTCAGCAAAAACAGTTGTAGGCACCTCTGGGAATTATAGTGAACACAACTGAACTGAAGAATGTTTCCCACGTAAATTGTAGGTTTGATTGAACTTTCCAGCTGTAATCAATGACTTCCTGATCAACTGGGGTACAAATAACACAGAGGCCAAATTCCCTTCAACGTGGGAAAGACATGAGAACACACAAACCAAATGAAAGAGAGGTGTGGGAATGGTTATTAAAAAATAGGTCCTTGCGTGGAGCCATACTCCAAAAATGGACATGAACCGGAACTGTTACTAACTTGCCTGGACGAGGACCCAAGTTTATTTTTGCCCCTGTGTACGGTGAGGAGGATGGTAAGAGAGGCAAAAAATACCAGGTCCCCAAAACCACCATCAGACGCCACCTTCATGACAACAGATTGTTTGGAAGGTGTGACAGACAAAAGGCTTTTATGTCAGTTCACCACAAACATTAGCGCCTGCAGTTTGCAAAACGCCACTACAGCTTAGGCTTGAGCTTTGACAGTCAGATTAGAGATGGGATTTTGAGCAAAAGGACATCTGAATATATTCACAGAAAACGTTTGGATAAGGGCCGTGGGCTGACTCTAGCTTGCGCATTGGTTTTAGCGGCACGCTGTGAGAGCATTGAGGAGCCAGTGTTGACCATGTTATGCACAGTGAAAGCAAAAAGAATCAGTCAGTCGAATTTCCTAAAAAAAGAAAAGGGAATGCACAGAAATGAAAATGCAAAAAGAAAACAAAATAGAGACAATGAAAATAATGGAAAATGCTACAGATGCTACACATAGAGCAAGATCCAAAATGCCCTTAACATGGACAGATATGTCACAAGTGCCAAGGAAAAGACCATTATGCAAAAAATGTGCCGCACAAAGGGTTTGAAAACAGTGTTGATGCACGTTATGACTTCGTATTTACCATTAATGATGGTCACATGCCAGAGAGGCTCACCTTTTGTGCTGGGTGAGTGAACATGTTGATTCTAGGGCTACAAGAAATGCAGTGGAAAATGCATGGGAAAAGCTAAAGTCCGAACACATTAAGTCTCACTCTTTTGTCCCTTTGACAGAGAGGAAACTCTATTCATATTCTTCCAGCCAGCCAATAACTGTTAAGACAGACGACTTCATGCAGTCATGGTAAGGCTCAGAAAGACAGGATTAACACTGAACCAAGGAAAATATCAGTTCAACATGGATAAATTGGTTTTTATGGAATCCTGCTGGGAAGGGAATCGGGCCAACAGAGTGCGAGCTGTGACTGAAGCGCAGGAACCACAGGGCTTGTTGGTAACAGCAGCAGATTGATATCACAGTTTGCAACTCTGTCAGAGTCACTGAGATGCCTGACAAGAGAAGACATATCATTCAGATTTGGGCCAGAACAGAAACAAGCTTTCACTGCCCTTAAAGCAGCGCTAGCTAAAACCACAACCGTAGCTTACTTCAACAAAGATGCGCCAAAACAAGTGATAGTGGATGCAAGTCCAGTGGGATTTGGTGCAGTACTGGTACGAGACCAAAAGCGGATTAATGTTCTGGCAAAGTCAGCTTAACTGACTGCGAACGCAAATACTCTCAGACGGAGAGAGAGAGACGCTAGGGCTAGTCTGGGCCTGCAAAAGACTACATCCATATATCTATGGGAGAAAGTGTGACCTAGTCACAGACCATAAACAGGAAATTTATGGTCCCCGGTCCAAACCATGTGCACGGATTGCAGGGAAGAATAATATTGCTGATCCAGTGTCCTGACTGCTGACGAATACGGTGAAACGTGTTGAACACAAGCATGGGGCTGAAGCAGGGGTGTAGCAGCCAATTTAAAAGTGGGGGGGACAGTATGGTGATGTGACCCAAGGGTGTTCATACAGTATAATAAATTCTA
>JBBPDC010070974.1:0-10653 GCA_037974485.1 Hemigrammopetersius urotaenia
ACCCCGACCTCTCCCTTTTCAATCCCCACCCCCCCCCCCCCCCCCCCCCACCCAATAGATTGATGGATGGGGAAGGGGGGAGGAAGGTACATCAATGGTTTTCGTGAGCCCCTTAAAAAGGACTAGGGTCTTCCTACAACCTTCTTCAGTTGATCTGGTTCTCAGGGTGAATGTAGAAAATCTCAGTGTGGGCCAAACTTTTGACACCCTCAACCTTGCATTACCTGTATCTCTTCCAGTCTGCCCAGCCTTCACCAGCCGCATTACTCCCACTTCTTCCTGTGTTTCACACATTAATTCTGTTGAGGGAATGCATGTATCTGGAAAGTTCCACTCAAATTCCCAGCGTTACACATACACAGTACTGTGCAAAAGTCTGCAAAAAATAATATTTAATAACTGTTTTGGATGAGCAGTGAGGGCTTACACAATAATATCACTCAACATACTAAATAAAATAAAAAGGAATAAATACAAATAACATTTTACGGTAAATAGTGATTTTATGTTTAGTAAATCAGTGTGTTCCTTGGTGAAGTCCAGTATTACTGTAGTTTCCATCAGAAACCTGGTTTGACTCAATCAGTCCTTCATTAAATTAAATCAGGAGCTGCTGATGGAGTTTCACAATCCAAACAATGGCTGGAGGAACTGAGGAGGAATCTGGAACCGAACCTGTGTTCTCCTCACCAGCTCACACAATACCAACTATTTTAAGAAACAAAACTAAACTTGATGCTTTTAACTTCTTATTCTAATGTTCACTTTGCTAGTAGTAAGACATATATGATCACACACATTGAGTTAAATGGCTTTAAACTATTTGCATAGCACTGTATATGGTGTGTATTTCATATGGGAGTATTTTTTTCAGAGTGACTCACCAGAGAGTGCTACACTTCCGCTTGGCTCCTCGTAACGCGAACACAACTATCCCACTTCCGTAAGAAAGAGTATAAACTGTAAACAGATCGAAGTGAATCAGGACCTAAATGAGTCTTGTTCAGCATCTCTTTGGACCCTGAAATGAACTGAACTTACTCCTGTCCAGTTAAGATTAAAGTTTTCACATACTCTTAATTCAGTTCAGTTCAATTAAATGTAAACATTGATTCCATTCGGTTTGGCTTTCTTTAGTGAAATTAGGATCAGATCAGTTCACACAAATTCAGTTCATTTCAGTTCAGTTCAGTATGGTAGAACTGAACTGTTTATCTAATTTGATTCAGCTGAATCCAGTTCACTCAGCAGACTGTAATTCACTTCAGTATGTCTAAATTCAGTTCAGTTCAGTTCAGTTTAATCTAGTGCAGCTGAATTTACATTAGTTTGTTTTAATTCATTTCAGTACATCTGAAGTTTAATCAATTTAGTTCAATTCAGGTAGGTACTGCTGAATTCAGTTCAATAGAGTTTAATTCACTTCAGCACAGTGGAAATCTGTTCTATTCTGTTAACTCAGTTTTGTGTAAACTACTTCATTTCACTACAGCTTAATTTGATTCAGTTCTGTTTAATTCAGTTCAGTACAACTGAATTCAGATAAATTCAGTTTAGTACACCTGGATTCAGTTCAGTTCAGTACAGCAGAGTCCAATTCTGCTTAATCCAGTTCAGTTCTGCTTAATCCAGTTCAGTTCAGCTGAATCCAGTTCAGTTTGGTACCGCTGAATTTAGTTTTATTCAGCTCAGTACAGCTGAATTCAGTTCAGTATTAGTGGATAGTATTGTGAGATCTCACGATTCTGCAGTTGGATCAGAAAGGTGTTTAAATGTGTGAATATAATGACTTATATCTCTCAGTGTGTTTTTACAGCAGAGTGTGTGAAAGAAGTTGCTGAAGCTGTAGCATGTATCCATACCGTGATAAGATTTGAGGTGTAAGACAGCCATGAACAGAGCAAAACTGAAACCCCATACTGCATCTGGCAGGGAGGAAAGGATGGAAAGAAAGAGAGAAAAAAGGTGAGGCGGATTGGATGCTTTGGGATGTACATTCACTTCAGTGTTTTTTTTTTGTTTTTTTTTTAATGACTAAGATGGAATTACCGTTCTGGTGGAATGGGGATCCTTTGCATTTTTTAGTGTGGGGGGGCAAACCTGCAGCACACAGAAAATAAACAGGCTGATCTTCAGCATGTCTGAACAGAGGAGTGTAAGATTAGTCAGCTGGTCAGTCAATAATCAACTCAGGTGTGGTAATAAACCTCAATGTATTACATTAATGGATCGCTGAAGCTGATCTGATTAAGAAGCTCGTTCAAAAAACACCTGGACACACTTGATCAGAACCAAACACACCTAAACATACCTGATTTTTACCTGGAAACACCTAAACATACCTGAACACACCTGATTTCTACCAGGAAACACCATCAGGTTGTGGGTTAGAATCCCAGGACTGCTAATAGTACCACTGTGGTTCCCTTGAGCAAGGTATCGTCCCCACACACTGCTGGTTTCTATGTTCCTGGCTGCCCGCTTCACTCGGTGAATGGGTTAAATACAAAGGAGCATTGCTCATTGTTCACCCCGTGTGCTGTGCTGTGCTGTGTTCTTGCGTGACTATAAAGATCCACTTTACTTTACTTAAACATGCTTGATTACACCTGGATTCACCTGAACACCTGATTCATATCAACAGCAAACGACACACCTAATGCTCACCTAACCACTCATGGATTCACCTTCATGCAGTTCTGAGTTCCTGACATGACCTGATCCGGTCTAACAGCATTCCACAGCTTCACCTGCTTTGGATGTATTTACAAACAGACTGATTATCCAACTACTGACATAAGGTTTACTGCTTTTGAGACCAGACACCAGTGACAGGAAAGGTTGTCATGAATGTGTTCTGGAAAAACTGATTTTTCATTCATAACATTCATAAAAGTTTCTTACCACAGCAAATGCCAACGACCTCAAACATGAACATGAAAAACAGAGAGAAGATGGTTGGCATCACCAAAGCTGCGAAGACCACAGAAAATAAAAACAGGTTTCAGTACAAACTCACAGTCCCAACAGAGGTGGCCATATAGGCTCAGTGTGTCAATACTCAACAATAGGGTTACAATGTAAGCCATTGTTGACATTTATGAAGTCACTGAAGTTTTAATACAGTCATTAGAGACTATTAATATTACTGTGCAAATGTCTTAGCCCCTATGCAAATGGGTTAAAGCCATTTTTCTCAGCATGTGATAAAGTGTCTTTCCCCCAGCAAAGTTAACCTCAGAATAAATTCAAACAAACAAAGCAGCAAAAAAGTATTAAGCAAAAAAGTTCTTTTTAGTGTAAAAAAGAACACAGGTTCGGTTCCAGATTCCTCCACGGCTCCTCCAGCCGTTGGTTATATTTATTCTTTTTTTGTTTTATTTAGTATATTTAGAAATATTACTGTGGAAAAAATCATTCACTGCTCTTCACATATTTTTTCACAGGTGTCTAAGACTGTACGGTGTTGCACAGGTGCAGACTATTGTATGCGGAGGTGTGATTAAAGGACTTACAGTAATATGGGCGATAGCTGCACATCCCGCATCCCAGCCCAAAGCAGACCGAGAAAAAATGGTAAAATTTATCTGGAAAGAACAAACATTATAAAAATTCTTAAACACAAGTTTAAAATGTTTATCTCTTTTAAGAAAAATGCATTCTATCTAAAACACACTTACAGTGATGGTAAAAATCCAGCATGTTGTTGCCTGAGTCGCTTCAGGACAGACGAATACAAATTCAAATACAAATGCAATATCAAACAGCTGAACAAAAGGAAAGGAAATCCCCGAAGTTTAATTTCACTTTCATATTGTTTACTTTTTGTCTTGCGTGTCTCACGTGCCTGGGCACCAGCAAAACCCCCATGAACGCGGCAGGTGCTTCAGTGTTTAAACTAAAGTGTTATTTAAAGCGACAGTACAGTAAAGTTAATAAAGTTACAATTTCATGTACATCTTTGCATCTGGCAGATTTAGCTCTTATCCACCACAATCTGGTAAAGACGAAAGTGAATGTAAAGGCAGGAGTCTAGCCGAATGACTTATTGATGTCACGTGGTTTTATGGAGCAAATAATTATTCAAAACGCTGTTTTGACCCTATCCAACACTGACGGTTGCAGAACACCAAAACAGGGTCAACAGTGAATCAGAAGCAAACAAAATGAGCGGAACAAGAATGGTTATCAATGTCAAAACCAATTCATGTGATTAAATAAATAAATAAATTATAATGCAACCCATACATAAGAGATATTAGAGAAAAGGGGACTAAACAAACAGCTAAAAATGTACATGGAGATTAATAGTACAGGATGAATAAAAAGAATCATACAGAATTAACTTGAAGTCACAAATATTTCGTGTTGTAACAAAAAGGTCAGTGATAAAGCAAATTTCAAACTTAAAACATGGCCAAAATGCAGCGATGATGTGATGACACACTTTAACCAGCAGGGGGTAGCAAAGACGCACGCCGTTGGTTTTTCCGCAGTAAGTCTATTCTATTCTATTCTATTCTATTCTACTCTATTCTATTAAATCATATACATTATATTGTATTATTATTTATCGTTTAGTGAGCCTAAATTTATTTGACTACAGAGTTTCTTCACTTTTTAATTTACTGAATTGTTTGCCTGTGAAGTCATTTTCTGACTTTACAGTGTAAAAGTTGCAACAGCAATAACAACAATAACATAAAAGAGTCAAATTCCTAGTGATTCAGTTAAACAGCTACAACTAAAATGCAGTGCATTTACAAAGACCTTAAGTTTTACATACATAATATATATTGTGGTTCTCCCTTTGCAGTTATAGCTTCCACTCTTCTTGAAAGGTTTTCCACAAGATTCTGGAGTTTTATGGGAGTTGGCACCCATTCATTCTCTAGAGCATGGATAGGCAACTCCGGTCCTGGAGGGCCGTGGTCCAGCACGTATTGGTGATTGGTGTGTGTGTGTGTGTGTGTGTGTGTGTGTAAAGTGACCATTCTGTTGTACGTGAACACACCACAGCACACAGTACTAAATTCTTCCTTTTAAACAATAAAGGAGAAGTAAACACAATTGCTTTGTAACGTCGATCCATGGTGATTACGTCACCACCTTCAGAAGAAACCGCTCCTTGTTGTCAGTGACCGCTGAGCTTTTTGGGTATTGTAGTCCTTTGATTGTCAACTTAAACCCCTCCTACGGGCGGTTGAACTACATTTCCCAGTAACGAGATTCAGACGTCTTAAAGAAATCCCGTCGCCTCCAGTGCGGCCGGTTCTCCTGCGGCGGGCAGTGTGTGGTGTTGGGTATTGGGTGTTGGAGGGTGAGGATGAGGACGAGGCGCGGGGTGTGGGGTGTTTCTTCGGAGGGTGAGTAGTTTCAGGGCTGATCGGGATGTCCGGGGCCGAGCAGGGCTCGTGGTTGCGGGCCGAGGTGGAGCGGCTGTCCCGCGAGCTGAGCGACACGAGCCGGGAGAAGATCCAGGCGGCCCAGTATGGACTGGCCGTGTTAGAGGAGAAGCAGCAGCTCGCCCTCAGGTACGACGAGCTGGAGGCGGAGTACGAGACCCTGCGACAGGAGCTGGAGCAGCTCAGGGAGGTGAGCCCACCCGTCTTTAACTTTAACGCCCATAAACAGACACATCTCTTTCTCCAACCCCCCGCTCCTCTGTAAACAGACACATCTCTTTTAAGTAGATCCAAAGAAAAAACTGATTTAACAACACTGTTAAACTCACTGTCTGTTCAGTGCAGAACTGATTTTTCTTTCAGTGTAAAGTTTTCATTCTGTTAATATAAGTAACAGGCGACTTCAGTTTTACATGTTTGCATATTTTCTGAACTAGAACCAAAACAGACCATTTATAATACAGGACTGCATTAATCTCACGTTAAGAACAAAGATATTCAACTTGGGCTCCATTGTGCTTATTCTGAGTATAATAACAGCAATATTAACAAAGTATAAGTATAATATAATATAAATATAAAATATAATATAAAATAGTAACCAAGTATAAAGCATAACAAATAAGCAGATTGCTCTGAATGTTTACATCTAATCAACAAAGTTATGTGGATAATTGAAAGACAGTAATAAACTGTAGTACCAATAATTATAATGAGTAATTTATATACAAATACCTGTAATAACAACAATAAGTTAAAAATAATAGATTAAAGCATACTAATAGAATACAATAGAGTAGAAGTTGCATAATACAATTAGTAATAAAGAGTAAAGTATGATAGTAGTCAGCATAATAAAGCATAATTGAACTAATATAATATTGTAAAGCTTCACAACAACAATAATAATAAAGAGGAGGCTAAAGCATTTAATAATAATAGTGTATATTAAAGCCTAGTAATAATAGTAATGATGATAATAATGAAAATATAAAAGTTTAATATAAGTAATAATGAAAATTATATACACACATGCTAAAACCTGAACTGTTTGTCTGGAGCTTGAAAAGAAGAGAGAGCAACTAGTGACTGTTTATCCCACCCTGTCATTCCTGCAGCCTGGACTGTAATTTACAGAGAGAGAGACTGTGTGTGTGTGTGTGTGTGTGTCAGACTCGGACTCATGCTGTAATAATTAGGTTATGACATAAGATACTGTGTATCGCTGTAAATGAACACTTACACGTAGAACCTATTTATGAAAAAAAAGCAGAAACGGCCCCAGACTATAACTGTACATATAATAGTTATGTACACATCTATAACTGATAAATATACCATACTCTGGTTTAGTAAAAAATGTTATTTAGCTTATTGTATGTATAATAAGTTAAATAACACAGCAAGGGAGAGAGAGAGAGAAAGATAGAAAGAGAGAGAATAAGAGAGAGAGTGGCATCTTGGTGCTAGATAACTTATTAAATTATTCCCTCAATCCTTCTTTCATTGTTAAAAATTAACATATATAAATATTAAAGGGGATATATTATGCAAAACTCACATTAAAAAAATCAAGCTATCATAGATCTATGGGCTACATGAAGTTATTTGCACAAAATCACTGTCACGTAAAGAGACCTCACCAGTTTTATTCTTCATATTCTTCATTTATTCTTCTTTCAAAATGAGCCATTTCAGGGCTCTTTCATGTAAATAAGCTATTGCTGGCCACGCCCCACCCATCCTACGCTCCACCCACCCCTTACGCTGCTCGCTTGACACATGTGAAAGGAGCAAGCTAGTTCATACATAACTGCGATAGAAACACAAAATTGATTATTTGAAAGTACTTACATCTCCTTCATCTGCTGACTTGTCACAGACGTAGATACAGATCCTCTATGACACTGAAGATAGCTCCTTATTCGAATTTTTTTTAATACTTCAAGTGGAACTTTTTAACCGATTGTTGCTGGGACATGGCCATCAAAAATGAATGAAAGCCACGCAGTGTAGGGATGTGTGCTGTTCACACTTTATGAGTGACTTGCCTCTGCCTGTAGCCGTAGCGCTCGGCTTATCGGTGCTCGTAAAACTAGCAAACAAAATGGCGGATCTTCAATTAATCTGGGGGCAGTTCTATGCAAATTGGCCCAGTTTGCCGTCACACTGCCCTCCGTCCAAACGGCTCATTTTGAAAGGGTCTGAAGCTGTGGAGAAACTGTAAAGCTGGTGAGATCTCTTTATGTTTAGAGTGATTTTGTTCAAAGAACGTCATGAACATGTTTTGTAGCCCATAGACCTATTATAACTAAAGTGAGTTTTGCATAATATGTCCCCTTTAATAGGAATAAATACTTTGATGATGATGTTACATAGAAAATTAAAGGGACTTTAACATCGGCCCTTCAATGAGCTGAACAGAGAGAGTGAGACCTGGCAGGGTCAAATTGTAAAACTGAAATTGTGTCAGGTTTTGAGGGAATTAAGCTTATTGGCAACTTTATGTAAGTCACTAAACTCGGCCTGAACTTGAGGCCTTGTTTGTTTTTGGCTGTTTTTAGTTGAGCTGGACGCTGCTCA
Organism: Hemigrammopetersius urotaenia; assembly: GCA_037974485.1. Taxonomy (NCBI): domain Eukaryota; kingdom Metazoa; phylum Chordata; class Actinopteri; order Characiformes; family Alestidae; genus Hemigrammopetersius; species Hemigrammopetersius urotaenia. Next base: position 7,989 of record JBBPDC010070974.1, read on the forward strand.
CTGTATCAGTGGAGAATGTCTGATTTTGGTTTTGGTTCCCTATTATAGCTGTGTGTGTGTGTGTGTGTGCGTGCGTGCGTGCGTGCGTGCGTGCGTGCGTGCGTGCGTGCGTGCGTGCGTGCGTGCGTGCGTGATGAGAACACACACTGCCTGCTCAATTATGTTTTATTTATTAGACTGTAATAGATGGTCAGTGACATGTTTTCTACTGTGTCTGTTCTGAGATTATAAGTCTGATCAGCTAACATCATAAAAACTTAATTTAGACCAATTGGTGCCAATTAATTCTGGAGCTGTTCTTTTTCCCATTGGCTGTCAGTCCTTTACTGAAGGATCATGTTTTATTATTTTTACCTTCTGAATGGCGACAGGTTTGTGGGTTTTTTTTCAGCATTGTTTAGCGAGCTAACTTTTTAGGAACGTCCTGGTCGCCTTCGCATTTCTCACAGAAAAACTTCAGTACCAATAGATGGTGGTGTTTGTGTTTCCATTGTTGTTTCTTTGAAGGGCGAGCAGAAAAACAATGGCCTCTTTCCATATTGTGATGACAGTTTGACCAATCAGAAAGCAGTGATGCAGTCAGCTGCAGATCACATTTCGGTTCACGTCTCTTTATTTGTATTGGAAAAACATTTGTTCACAGCGCAACGCAGTTCCTTGTGTCTGTGGAAAACGCCTTTATTGGACTCCAAAGGGGTTGCTATTAGGGATGCACTGATAGCAATTTTCTTGGCCGATTCTGATTACAGATTTTTTTGTAAATGTGATCGACCAATACCGATTTTTCCGATACCGATTTTTTCCCCAAAAAACAGAAAATTAGAGCTGCTGCATGTAGTCATGCAGGTTTTTAATGTAACGCGGTAGTTACTTTCCCTGTTTACTTTTATAACAGTGACATATGATAGTGGCAGCTGTACAGCAAATAAACAAAAATCTAATTTTCTTTAATATAAAGATTATTTTTTATAAATTTTCTTTACAAATTTAAATAAATAAAATTTAATACATAGAGAGATGGGTGAGGGGGGGAGGAAAGAAAAAAAGAAAGAACCCCCCCCCCCCCCCCAAAAAAAAAAACGATCGGTTTGAAATCGGCAATATATGTATACGTGTGAAATCGTCCGTTTCTGATCAATCTGTACAATCATATACATTTACAGCATTTATCAGACGCTTTTATCCAAAGCGACTTCCATTCCTTAACTACAGGGGGCAGTCTCCCTTGGGGTTAAGGGTCTTGCTCAGGGACCCAGTGGTGGTGCTGTATCCTACCCACTGAGCTACCTCCACCCTCATGTATGATACCATTGTGATATTTGTTCTATGATACGATATTATTGCAGTCATTATCAACTGTCATCGCTTGCGTCCAGTCCTCTTCACCTGCATCTTGTTGCCATCATCCTCAGCTATGTCCTGTCCTTGTCCTGTCGTTATCAGTTACGTCTTGTCGTCATCCACTCTGTCCTGTCGTCATCCCCTGCGTCATGTTTTCATCACCAATGTCATGTTCCCATCTCATCTCCTGTCATCATCCCCCACGTCCTGACATCATCCCCAGCAACTTACCGGTGTCTCCACTTGTGCCCTGTCATCCTCACCCATCACCTGTGTTCTGTCTTGATTGGACAGTGGACAGTACTCTCAAGGCATGTTTTGGTTTGGGCCAAACTAAAAAGTTGGCATTTACAGACCAAACAAGTGGGACCAATTGTTAAGGCCTGCCAGGCTGATCAGCTTTCTTTAGGGCTGTCTTCAAGTCCAACAGCAACGTCCCTCATCCCATTACCCTGGGTCTCAATCTCAGTGTCAGTTGTTTTGCTGTGCTGTTCAGGTAATATGATAATGAGCTTTTCCACATCTTCATTCTGTACAGAGAGGTTCAAGGCTGCACCTTTTCTGTTCTTTTTAAAGTCCGCAAATAAAAACATCAGACTTAGAAATGTAATATTGAGCACTCAATGCAAATATTCCCTCTTTTCTACTCCCTGCTGTGGTCGAAGGAAGACGATTCCCCACCACAGCCGACTTAAAAAAAACCACAGCGTTTCCATCCTGTGTGTTTAAGCAGGAAGTTTAAAGCAGGAGAGGGTCGGGACAGCTGTTCAGACCTGAGCCCACAGTCCTGTCTGTGTAAATCTGAATGTGAGGATTGAGACTGAGACCCAGGGCGACGGGGTGGGGGACGTTGCTGAGGGACAGTTGGGCTTCTGGCTGAGTGAATCCTGTTTTGTAATAATCATCGTCCCGTCCTGTGAAGTTCCGTGACCCTGAATTTTTCTGTCTCAGACTCGTCCTCTGAGAGGAAGTGAGGATCATTATTTAAACAGTTCAGCCATGACCCACCTGCCATAACATAACCCTCATCACTCTTTCTCTCTTTCTTCCTATTCTCTCTCTACCTCTTATTCCTCTCTCTCGTACTTCTCTCTCTGTCTATATATCATTCTCTCCTCCCTGTCTCCTTCTGTCTTCTCTCTCTCTCCCTGTTTTTCTCTCCTTCTCCCCTCACAGTTACCATATCCCTTTCTATTTCTTCTTCTCTCTCCACCCCCTTGCCCTCTTTCTTTCCCTCTCACTCTTTATCCCTCTTTCCCTCTCGCCTCCCTTTCTCTCCCTCCCTCTCTCCCCTCCCTCTCTTGCCTCTCTTTCTCTCTCTCCC
>JBBPDC010071003.1:0-27719 GCA_037974485.1 Hemigrammopetersius urotaenia
CCGAAAACTGATCCGATCCGTGACTTAAAACCATGATCCGATCCGAACCGTGATTTTTTTGATCCGTTGCACCACTAATATTGACTTCAGCTTGTTTATTTGTCTGTTTAAAAATAGCTATGGGAAGGTGGATGTAAAGTTTCTTAAAGGTACACCATTGGACCTAAAGAACGCTTGTTCTACCTTTGTGGGTACATTTAATTTACCTGGACTGTATATTTTTTTCTGAGGACAGCCAAACCATAGCTAGAACTGTGGACTGTTTAACAGACATGGATCCACCTGGAGCTCAGCTCATTATCCACAGGGCTTAAGCTGAGAATTGGCTCCCTCACTTCCAAAATTCCAGTGTCATCAGAATACGCAGCGTGTTGTATAATGCGAGATCGCAGTTTCTGTGTTTTGTTCCCTCAGAATTCTGTCCTGCTTTATTCCTCCTTCTCTCTGGTATTCATCCATTTATTCCCACAGGTTTTCATTTTGCTATTATAGTTACATTCCTAATTAATTTGCACATGAACGTGTCTTTCGCTCTACTTTCACTCTTTCCCTGTCTAAGAATGCCTTGTTCAAGCAGTGTGAAACATTTTCTCCTTTTGTACTGTTTTCTTACAGCATCTCTGAGAGAGAGAGATAGACAGAGAGAGAGACAGAGAGAGACAGAGAGAGAGACAGAGAGAGCGAGAGAGAAGGGGGGGTTGTAACATACTCTTTTCACTCAGTTGGAAGAAGTGGAGCAAAAGAGAACAGGACAGAGAGGGTGAGAGAGAGAGAGACAGAGAGAGAGAACGATACAGATACATAAACAGACAAAGATGGAGTGCCTCAGGGGTCACCCAGTCTTATTATAGTAGATACGGGTATATTATGGTCATCCACGCAGCGTCTAATTGCTTGGTTATGTCGTTTGCCCTTTCTCTCTCTCTGGGGGGCAGAATTGTTTGGTTCACGGACCCCATGCTTTCTTCGGCGTTCGGACGTCCCATGTGACCTGCCCTCCCTCCCCTTCCCCGCCGCTGAAAGCCCTTATTTTAAACCTCGGCACCCATGTGTATAGGACACAGTGCATGATGGGAGATTTTTTTTATTATTATGACACATAAGGCAGTGAAGGCAGTTTCACTGTGCATTTGCTTGGCTGTTGTGCTGGAAAACACAGTGACGCACGCAAACACACACTCTGGGTTACGGTCGGGAGGCTATGGAGGAACCAGAGTTCGAGAGTGAACCTGCAGCACAGGAGCAGAGCTCGCCACCCTCAGACCCACAGCAGGTAGGACACACACAGGGAGAGAGAGGGGGGCATGTCATTTTTCATCGGTATCAGCCAGTGTGGGCCGCATGGCCTATCTGGGATCGGTGAACCCCAGCAAGAAGATTATGGCTATATATTTAATGCAGAAATAATTTATCATGGCTGTTTGGAGCAGCACAGCTTCGAGGTCGAATGAAGCTGGCATGTCATTGCATCAGCTAAACACCTTTAGTGTGCTGAGCGTGAGGGCTTTTTTTCTGCTGACCAGAGAATTTTTAAAGCCCTGAAATCATGAGGGGAAACGTGTGATGCATAGAATTTGCTTGGTGAATCCATGATCATACAAATCTGTACAAATATCTCATTATCACAGATATAAGATTATTCATGTGAAAATGATGCACATGAGGTCTTTTCTCTATCAATTATATTAGTGTAATGTAGCTTTTTGGTGAGTAATCATAATTAAATAGATACATTTTGCAACAGCGAACACTTTACATAACACCTGTAACTACAAACACACAAACTACAAATTTGGCTGTCTTGGTTTTATATACACGTGCCAGGCTTACAAGCTGCAGCGTTATTGTGTTTCACTGAGAAAGAAAGCTGTGGTTTAATCAAGAAGTTCACTACATTGCTTTTGTCAGTGCAATGCGCTGTATGCCTCTGTTGTCTAGGGCTCCTTCAGTTCTTGTTAGGAATCTGAACGTTTTCTGTTTGAATTTCTGTTTCAACCCTTGGAAGCTGCAGTAACCAAAGATGATGATGAAGTGGTTTGAAAGAAGCGGATCAAATCTGTTGAAAGTGGAGTTTCTAAAATTTCAAATGATGCCACATTTGTGTAAATAGAAGAGGAGATATATATTTTATTATATATTTCACACATATTTATGTAGCTGGTAGCCTGGTGGTTCAGGAGTTGCTCCTTCGTTGAAATTCCAGGAATCCTGGTTTCAAATCCCAGGACTGCTAGTGGCACCACTGAGGTTCCCTTGAGCAAGGTACCGTCCTAACACTGCTCCCCGGGCGCTTGTTGATGTCAGCCCACTGCTTCACTTGGTGGATGGGTTAAATACAGAGAATTTCTTTTTTGTTGTTTGTTTTTTTTAGTGCACATTATTTTCATTTTTGTAAAAGCTAATGGAAAAGTCCTTATACAAAATGTAAATGAAATGAATTGCTAACTGTGTAATTATGTAAATACACTTAAGCAGCATAGCAAAATGACATTGATCACTGTATGCTGCTTCAGGTTAAAAAAAATGCTAAATGAAATAAGAAATGCCTGCATAGGTCTACTGGCAGCTCCACTATTTCATTACGACTTAAATCTCATTTTCAGGACCATCATTGGCAGATTTGGTTTAGTCTTGCTGGATTGGATTGTTGCTAAATAAAACAGCTCATGCCGACAGTATGAAATTTTAACAAGTTTTTACTTCAGCTTTCTGCCTGGTTATTAGAGGTATGGTGGTGGAGCTTTGTTGTTCTTCAGAGGAATTAAAAGCAGCCTAGTTTTTCTGCTCCATTCTTTGTTCTTTGTGCTATATATAAGCCAATATTCTTCCATCTGAGAGCACCTACATCCATTCTCTTCCCCCTCTTTCCCTTTATCTGTCTGCTCCCTTGAGTTTGTGGAGTGCCTCTGCTACAGCTCTAAGCTAAAATGGCCAATGCGTTTGAGCACCATAAGGACCTGAGTAGATATGACTTGTTGCAGTACACATATGGTGCTTATCCTGGGGTCACTATAGACTTGAGCACTTCAGTGTAAGTCGTGAATGTGCACGTGTTCCAGATGGGGAAAAAGCAAAACAGCTTTGACTTTGCGAAATGCTTTCAGACATGTCTTGGTATATATTTTTCCTGTAATATTGCTTTTTTGTTACAGAGGTAATGGTTGTAATTAGCTTTAAGATTATATGTTTATTTTTTTTATTAATATTGAGGGAGAAAGGATGTTTTCAGGTGAATATAATTTTGTTATAGCTACATGAGCGGACAAAAAATTTTTTTTACATGACCAAAACAGTGATGATGCAACCCGCAAGCTGCACACACCAGATTGGATTAGAGTCAACATGTCTGCCGTGTGTCGCATTTCGATATATCTAAGAAAGACACACAGGAAGCCATTTGTAAAGCGTGCAATTCTGGAATTTCTAGAGGGGGTGCTTCCATAAAGACTTTCTCAATGTTGGTATTAATTTATCATATAAAGTCAAAACGATCGAGCACACCCACTCCATCTGTGGCGGACGTTTTTGAAAAGGCAAGATAGTTTTCCAGTGATTACGGTTAATATATGGGCTATTCCAGTCTTTGTTTTAATACACTATTTTGTTATAGGCCTACAGAGAGTGTTTTTTTATATCTGTTTAAGTACTTTTCATTCAGAATTTTAAAATGCACTTGAATTCACTTGTTTTGCAAGAGAAGATATTTGATTGTACATTGAAAGGTATTTATTTATATACATATACATAATTCCGTCAGTCCAGTGATTGTAGCCTCTTGCTCATGAATTCTTTTTACAGTAGAGGTCCTCAAGGAGAGACCCATTACTTTAATGCTTGTTAATTTATCTGCGGGTCATTCATGTGTGCTATTCAGTATATTCCACTGAAGTTAAAAAAATCATTGTAATGAAAGGACAGCAATCCTAGATTCATTCCTAGCTTTCAGCCTGGACTCTGGGTGGTTTGAAGGGTCAGGCTACAGAAATGCATTAGTGATGATAAATAATTCAGATTTATTATTGATTATGTAACCCATTAACTACGGAGTCTCCAAAGTGGAAGGTAATCAGGAGAAGGTAAAAATGCTCTTTACTTTACTTGTAAGTTCATTTTTAATATAATATAAATTCATTTTTATTCCAAATAACTTTAGAGCATTTAAATTGGTTCATTCATTACTGTGTGTGTGTGTGTGTGTGTGAGTGTGTGTGTGTGTGTGTGTGTGTGTGTGACACCGGTCTCTGTTTGCTCTTTCTGTAGTTTCCTGTAGCTCTGTGTTGATCCTCAGCACGTTTAGCTTTCACAGCATTACTCATAGGAGTGGAAAGCACAGCTCAGTGCCTTCAGTGACTGTTGCATGGCTGTAAAGGTCTCTCTTTTGTAGTTTGTATCAGGGCTGCAGAATGGTCACACAGACTGTTCTGTCACTGTATAATGTTCATATTTATCCTGCACATGTACTTGTGGTCTCACCTCTTCTGTTGGGTCTTGTGTTGATGTAGTTTAGGGGGAGTGTACTGGAAACCCATTATTCTTCATTATGGTGAAACTTGACTAGAGCAGGGCAGTTGGGTGGCCTGTGGGTCTGGTCTATATATTGTGGGTGATGTCGAGTTTTACTGTGTTCTGCTTTAAGTGTGAGGTTCTTGGACATAAATTGGACTGTGTGTTAGACTAGACTGAGGTTGTGTGTCATTTTGTAGGTGGCGACACACAGGGAATTCTAAAGAAAAATGAACGTTTTCATCGGTTGCTTCTATTGTGCCACGTGTTGAAGAAAATGTTCCCGAATACGTTTTCTTTGAACATTTTCTGTTGAAATACAAATTAGATTAAATAGTTCACATTTAAATGGCTCTATTTGAGTCGTGACATTAGTTACAACACTATACTATTATTATTTATTATGTAATGTAATATATAATGTGCTACTGCCAAAGCCACTTTACTACCGCACTTGAAACTTTCTGGCTTTCCCAAAAACAAAAAAAGATCTTTTGAATGTTAAAGATGAACCTAAGAATCACAAACCATTCTGTGAAACTGAAAAGAGCAAGAACACGTCTTCAAAGTTTTATGCTAGCGGTGTTTTACTATTAAAACATTTTGGGTTTGAAACACTTCAGGCTTCAGGGCTATTCCTGATTACAGCGATATGGTCGATCCATCCCATGCGCTTCTCCTATGTCATGATGAAAAGCCAATCCCTCCGTTCTATCCTCTGTTCTTCCCGCTATTCTTTTTTCTGTTCCCTCTCTCTCTGCTTTTCCTTCCGATGTCACTCTACTGCCCTCAGGCTAAACAAAGCGCTCTGCCAACTCGGCACATTACACCACCCTCTCACTCCCCCTGACGTCATCTCAGTATCTCCCTCACTCACTCACACACACACACACACACACACACACACACACACACACACACACACACACACATAGAATGATGAACCTCAAGTTCTTTTGTATGGGAGTGTTTTATGACCACATACACACACACTGGCAGGAAGTATGTTCTAGTGCTGAGTTTTGTTATGACTGCTATTTGGGAGGCATTATCTGTGTTATTTTAGCACTTACTCTGGACTTGTGACCGTTTTTTAACCTATTACTGCTGACCAACCTTGACTGAGCCACTTTGTTACAATTCTCTGTTAAAACCGTACTCACTTTCTGATGTCCATTATTAGAAAAGACGCTATTGTCACTTTTTAATCTAAATATGAGTATGAATACACCTCAATACAATCGTTTTTCAGGGAAATAAAAATCCCTCTTGAAACTACGCATTCATGTGCAGAAGAGTTGGTGTAAATAAGCCACATGATTTCATTTTCTTTGGTGACTTTAGAGCATACAAACAAACGGGCATAGTTCGTTGCATTATTAATGCCACTTTACACAATATCGTTTTATTAGTGCCACTTCACACAAGATCACTGCTTCTCTTAACCAGCCTGCGACTGTATCCTCCCTAATGCGTTCTGGTGTTTATCTCGGCGCGGCAGTGTTAGCCTGAGGTGCTAGCCGCTTGAGTGACTGTCATTTTCCCCCCTTTTTTCCTCCTGAGTGCTGCTGCTGAGACTTGACCTCAGAAAGAGAGGCTGTGTTTATTTTGCGCTTTGTGAGGAGGAAAAATAAACGGATACTCGCTCGGTACAAGTGGAAGGACAACTAGGCTGTTTTGCAGTCGTTTCTGTTCGCTCTGGTTTCGTTTGTTTATGTGTTTCTTAAGTCTGTTAAGACAGAATGATCAAACTTCCAAATGCAGTACACATGACATAATGCAAAAACGGCTTATTACGCAGGGAGTTGCTGGAACTAAATCAGACATCTGGTCCAGACTGTAGCTTGTAAAGATTCAGGTATTACTAGGTTCAGATTCAATTTTTTTTTTTTATTAACATAAACAAACTTAAAACTCTCCCACAGCTTGAGTCTAATTCATGCTGTGAGCTGCAAACCTTTTTTTTTCCTTAAACAGGGCTGTAAATCACATTCATCTACTTCTAGATGAAACCCTTTACATTTTCAGCTAACATTTAAATAATGTCTACCCACAGTTTTTACCGGTAACTTGTATCACATAGGCTCAGTGGGATTTAACAGCAGAAGCTCATATCTTTGTGCGTGAAGTATTTGATCAGATGAAAGCAGCAGGGAAAGTGCGTAGCAGGTTCCTTTTGTTTGGATTTAAATCTAAAGTGAAAAAAGAAGTTCTTTTACTTGCCAGACATGAGATTTCTTGCTGATCTGTCTCTCTTCAGCAGTAACACGGTACACAGTCATATTGTACACTGAACACGTTATGTCTTTCTTTCCTAACTTGCTTTCTAGGATGACAACTGGGGTGAGACCACCACCGCCGTCACCGGCACCTCTGAGCACTCGCTCTCTCAGGAGGACATCGTCCGCATCAGCAAGGACCTGGATGACAGTGTGGGTCTGGACTGCAAGCGCTACCTGTCAGTCTCCTTCTCCATCATCTTGGGCCTGCTGGTGCTCCTCACGCCGCTGGCCTTCCTCGTGCTGCCTCATCTGCTGTGGCCGGACCGGCTGCGAGGCTGCGGCACGGCCTGCGAGGGCCTTTTCATCTCCGTAGCCTTTAAGCTACTAATTTTGTTGTTAGCAGTGTGGGCGCTGTTCTTCCGGCCGGCCAGAGCAGGCATGCCTCGGATCTTTGTGTTCCGCGCCCTACTTTTTACACTGGTGTTCCTCTTCGTACTCTCCTATTGGCTGTTCTATGGCGTGCGCATCTTGGACACACAGGTGAGGGAGCAAATGGTCTCAGTGGCAACAAGACATTTTCCAGCCTAAAGCTCAATAAGGATTAAGTGAGAATAATATAATCCACACTTAAGATGAATACATGCCTGGAGCTGTAACTGTTTTGATGTGTATCTGCCGTAGTGTATTTAATGACTCAACCGCTTTCTCAGTGAGAAAATTATACAGCAGTTAAAAAAACTGTGACATTCTCCTTAAAGCAATGTTCAGTATCTGTTTAATGTCGCTTGTTAGAGTCAGTGCCAACAATTATCATTATGGTCAGTTTAGAATTCACAATAGTCAGAATTCAGCACAGCTTAGCATCACATTTATCTGTGCATGCACATACAAGTGCACCAGCTTCAGCCAACTTAATAAAATAAGAAAAGACAAAAGGAGTGACTGTGGTCAGTGGAGGGACTGTTTTTTTTTAGTCTTTTGACTGTATGTCATTGAAAAAGTGCATACAAAGGATTTCACACCAATGACTGATATTAAAATGCAGATTACACTTACAAACATGAAAGCGATTCATCTCTTTGGCAAAAGAGTAAGGCTACAAAAAAATTTATATTCATGTGAATTATTCAACAAATATTTAATTTTTCAGCCCAAGTGTGGCCTGTTAGTGTGAAGAGCTGTTAGTGTGAATTATTTTTTCCATAAAATAATTTAACTCTAGGCCAACTTTCTTTTTTTTTTCAGGAAAATAAATCATTTTCAATCAAATTAAAATCTTGACATGTACTGTTCATTAAGAGCCAAGCTGTGTAAAACGTCATCTTTTTTCAGCTTCTTTAAAAGTATTGCTGCACATCTGTGGAAAGCTAAATCTCTCTCTCACACACACACACACACACACACACACACACACACACACACACACACACGTTGTATGGGATCTACTTTATCCTATGATTTAAATTGCTTCCAGATTTGACCCTTTATAAGCTTTACGCCATGTACTCACATAAGAACCGCCTTGCCGGTGAACTGTACTAGTACTGTGAACATAGCCTTAATCTCAGCGTTCACTACTGTTTAACCCTTAAATCTCTGTTCTCAACTGCATATAAATTAGTTTCATAATGATTACTGAACAATTTATACTGATCATGAGCATTAATCTTGCAGTTTATTTCTGTGCATCAGTAAGTGGAGCTCTAACAATGTCTTTATTAAACCTATTATTGACTATAACATGTCTCCTCCCTGTCCTCCAGGATGAGGACTATCAGGGCATTGTACAGTATGCAGTATCGCTTGTGGACGCTCTCCTGTTCATCCACTACCTGGCCATCGTGCTGCTGGAGCTGAGGCAGCTGCAGCACAGCTTCTCCCTCTGCGTCACCCGCTCCACAGACGGAGAGTCACGACACTACAACCTGGGACAGCTCAGGTCAGCTTATTTCACTGCTTGCTATATTGGGTTGTCATGATCTTTAACCCATAGAACACGAGCGTCACTGTGCCGAAAGCGCAACAAACCATCATTGTAAATCATTGTTATGCAGCTCCTAGTGTTGAAGTTCCAGCAGTTTGTGTTGATGCTCGAGGTTTCAGGCGTTCAGGCGTTTGATGTTCCTGTGTCACTTGAAACCAAAGTTATTGTGATATAAAAGGGATGTAATAATAACTGCTACTGGGGTTTCAAAAATGCCATCACATTCAAATGCTCATAAAGAACAGAATTTGGCATATTTCTTTAATATGTTTCTTGAACTCGGGAGAACTTTCAGGATAGTCTCCGCCTACAAGTGGGAGGGTAGAACCCGCAGAGGGAGGGGGTCCGGAGAGTGGCAGAGCAAAAGAGCAGCAAACAACGAGCGTGTAGTAGAACAGATACTGGTTTTAGACTGTTTTACACTGTTTATATTTGATGAAATTAAATGTTTACTAATATCCTAATACAAGTTCTAAGGACTAGTATTTGTCTGCATTTAAGTGAATTGACTGTAATTGCCTTCCACAGTTATTTGTTTACTTTGCATCAAACAGAGGTAGAAGCTTTAGTTTAAAGTGGACTTTTGGAGACAAATTGCTAGTTCTGTTGAGTAAAAGTATGTACACATCCACTACAAACATCTGTACATTTAAATGTGCCGTTCTGTTAAAAAATGGACAAAAGTGCAAAGTAAGGATTTAAAATGGACATAGATGGTTATAGTATAAGTATGTTACTCCTTACGCAGAGCTGGATATACTTGCTTGTATACATGGTTTATTTTAAATTCTTGTACTAATCATTAAAAGAGCAGTCATTTTACTAGAAGTGCTATAATTTAATAAAGCTGTTTCCAGTGCAGTCTGAAAACTAAAAACAAATGTTTTGCCTTATAACAATTTGATGCCTTATAATAGGGCATGTAATAGTTACAGGTCTTTCTTTAGTCAATGAGGTAAGAGCCTGATCTTGTAAGAGTGGAAATAGCTGTCTGGGGCCATTGCCAGGCCGGCCAGAGTGTTCAGACGTTCCTATACGGACTTGATTTAAACTGATTAGTTTTGTACTTATGGGCTTTCAGTAGTTGGAAAAGCAGATTTCCACGTCTGATTGGAAGCCATTAAACACTTGGCAGCATTTGTGGAGTACAGAGATTTTGCGAATAATCTTCTCTCGCTTAAAAACAGGAGGCAGCTCCTCCAAACATAGAGTTAAAAGAACAGATTATTATTTTTGTGAGATGGGTGCCAGCATTGCCTGAACCATCTCATTTTGCTAATTTAAAGACTAGTATGGCATTAATTCATAAAGTGTACTGGGATCATTTTGATGGCAGGAACACTGAAAACAGCTGAGAGCATATATTGACTTAATTACACCATTAAGGCAGGAACAGAAGAATAGTCTGCTAAAACGTTGATTGTGAAAGTAGATTTGTGGAGAATTTGAATGTGAAATTGTGCCACAGTATTGAATGTGTTAAGACTGGAGACTGTCTGGTTCAAAAGAGGTAGCAGACAGGCAGAATGCAGAAGTGCTGGAGGGAATGCAGTGATATTCTGTGTTATTCTTGTTAATGAATGGTTGGTGTGTGGGCTTGTTGGTTTCCCAATTTCTGGCTCAGTGTTATGTTGACAGAGCACAGCCACCTTTCGGCAGAGAATCCAAAGCTTGCTGTGAAGTCGAAACAGAGGGGTTTTAGATGATGAGCAGTTAGCTTTTCGCTCATCTCAAATTCAGCATGAAAAGAAGGTGCAGTGTCATGCTGATTCTTGTTAAGATCCTAGTGGAAGAAGCCCAGACTGTAGTTTAAGCCAGGGTTGGCTATCAATGCCAGAATCTTTATGTTCCCTCTACCCCTCACCCCTTTGTATTTAGTATTATGTTCAAATATGATATAGAGGGATTGGAGGGGGCGGATAAAATGTTGCTTTCTGCATAATTCGACAGAATTTAGTCAAATTATGATAATTGTAGAACTGCTCTCTCTTAAAATAAGAACTTGAATGCAGTCACACCGTACAATCTGAATGCACCTGAGGTTGATGCTTATTTTACTACTGCTACAGCTTAAGCACACAAACTGGATTAACACACACTTTGTTCATACATCTGTCCCTGAAAGCTGAAATAGTGTATCCTGCAGACAGATATTCTTTGGGAACGTTGTAGAGGCCCGTGCCTCTGTTTCTCTGCACATCTTGAAATAAACGTGCTAACTACTCAGCCCAAATGACCCAGATCTCCAAGCAGGGGCAGATTTGGATTCATAAATCTAGCCCTAGTCTCTAACGGCGCTAACGTTGTTTGCAAATGTTGCCGTTATTTATATAGAAACAGTCCTGGAGGGCAGGAGAGCCCAGATTCTTGAGCGGATCCCAGAGAGGGACTCTCCTCCTAGGCTGCACTCTGTCATCATTAGCAGGGCGGTGTGGAGCTCAGACTCCCACATCTCTGGCTCGCCGTCTGCCCCGGCGGCTGCTGTGTTATCATAATTACGCGTCTCCCTGGACCCTCCGGCCTGTTTGTCTTCATTCCTGGGCCTTCCGCTCTGATGTCTCTCTCCTCCTCTTTTCTGCTGATCTAAGCTTTTGCCTCCTTTCCTGAAATATTAGCTTGAATTGAGTAGTTTGACCAAGCATGCTTACATGGCTAATAATCAATACAAGCATCCCATTAGCATTATTGATCATTAATTTACTTGCTGACATTTATTAGGAAACATTGCAGCTGTTAAAATAAATATCAACATTATCATTCTGAGAAAAATAGTAAAACTCAGTTAAGGTTATCCATAGTACAACCCAGTTGTGTAGCCAGATTTTTTTGTAAATTCCCAGGACCTAGTTATGGTAGTCATTAGAGCCATCAACAGAGAAACAAAATGGGTACAAACAAACTAACCAGAAGCCAGGCTGTCACAGAGTTAGGTGTAGATTTCACTCAGTAGACATGCAATTGCTCTGTTTTTGGTTTTCTCAGGTTTCTCTTGATCATTTTACTCTGCAAATGCATGTAACTCAAAAAGGTTTTCAGTAAAATACAGTGAGGCATCTTGTATTTGCATTAGAGCTGTCACGATAATCTTGAGTAAAACTGATTAAAATGTACATTCTCAATGAACTGGCTTACTGATTACTTTGGAATTGTATTGTTGCTTTTTCGTAATAGTTTTGCAGTTATAAGAGACAAGTACTGTGCACAGCGTTATTACAGTGTACACTTGGATCAACCATATCTGTTCTGACTCACACGTTGGATCTTGGTCAAACTGTTCAAAGGAATTTCGTGTCAGGAAATGGCTGACCACCCTGAATGCTCAGTACAAGCGTGCAAGCAACCATCCTTTTTACTCACAACTTACATTTACGGCAGTTATAGCTTTTCTCCAAAGCGACTTCCATTCCCCAACTAAAGGGGACAACGTGGGGTTATGGGTCTTGCTCAGGGACCCAGTGGTGGTATACTGAAGGTAGGATTCAAACCCATGACCTTTTGGCCCAGAGGCAAGTATCCTACCCACTTGGCCACCACCACCACTTCTTCTGACACTATAGGCAAATTACTCTCTGTGGCTCTCTCTCCGCGTATTTATAGTTATCTGATGGACTAATGCAAGAGAGTAAGACTGCCTACACTGTTTAAGGTTCTTTTCTTAAGCATTATTGTGAGAAAAGGCTCTGCACATCTTGGCTATTCACGTGGATAGAGCCTTTGTTTTGCCCTGCATCAAGGGCAGACCAAATTATAGTGGGCAATGGCACTAAAAAAGTGATGGTTTATTTACTTGGACCCTCACCATGCACTGACCTTGCAGCCTCTGAATGCAGCCACTGAATTACAAATTCTGAGATGTTGAAATATAGTTTTTGGTTAATGTATGTGTTTGGGGCTGAGTGATTCATTGCTGCCTTGAGTGCCGGAATAGTTAAACAGAAAACACGTTTTTAATAGGAATGTGAAATGTTTTCATAACACTTGGGAGTGGTTCAGCTTGCCACTTAAGGTCATCTGTCCCGGTTTAAAAATGGTTTAAAAGCTACATACAAATGATTCTTAGCTGCGGTTCGGATTAGTATTTGAGCAGTTTCTGACCAGCCATCTGAAAATGTCACTCCTGTCACCTCACCAAAGTTAGCAACCCTGAATCCGTTATGTATAATTAGGCCAATTTAGTAGTCTTCATTCTGAAGGCTAGATACGCAGCAACGCAGTACAACAGCAATTAGGCTTTGTTCATTTCAATTACTCCACGCATAGTATGGATAATTAATCAAAGGGGTGTGTGTGTGTGTGTGTGTGTGTGGGTGTGGGTGTGGGTGTGTGTGGGTGTGGGTGTGTGTGTGTGTGTGTGTGTGTGTGTACAAATAGGAGGCACATGCTCCAGGCACATGCTATGTTTGTCAGAATTGAGTTAGCGCTCCTTAAAGCATGACACAGGCTTCCGGGTGGGGCATCTGGTCTAACACTGAAGCCACTCTGTCTTTCTCTCACTCTATCTCTCACTCTCTCTCTCTCCCTCTGTCTGTCTTTCTCATTCGCTGTCTCTGTCTCTCTCTTACACATATACACACACAGCAATGCATAGTGTGGCTTTTTCTGGTCTAACATCTCCTGTGACCAGATTTTTATCCAGACCTTCAGCTTTATGGGCAGCTGTCACCGAACTGCTCATAAAAGAGACATGAGCCCATTCTGTGGTACTGCCGAAAACAAAACAGCAGTAAGTTGCAATTGATGTGCAAGTTTAATGTTTACAATGGTTAAACAGACGTAACAGAGTTACATAAAAAATGATGTAACAGGGTTACGTCATTTTAGACCCAGTTTTTCATATGCAGTTATGTTCTAAGAGCACCCGCATATAGTGAAAAACCGCGTCGTTGTGTTTTGGGGAAAAAATGCCTAAAATGCCTTTTTTTTAATAGTGTAAACCCTAAATTTGCCCCCAAATATGCACCCAGAACACTTAAATTTCATTTTAAATTCAGTTTAATGCATTACCCTTAAAGAATATGTAAAGGTAAACTCGTATTCACCTATTTTAATTTCAATTCCCCACTGAGATATGCAACTCGGAAGGTTGTGGGACGGTTGAGGTGAGCGGTTTTTGGGGAATAACCCCTGATCTACTCGGGCTAAAAACACAAATGAGAGCTCGTTGAAAAGGTCTCCTTGAGATCTACCTAACTGTGGAGTGTCTGAGTGCTTGCATCGCAGAGAAATTGCCCTTGGAGTGCATGGGCTCAACCCTGGTGTTGAATTCGAAAAAAGTGCTTCCAGGTCAGCTACAGCCTGCCCTGAATCCGCTTGTGTGAAAACATCCAGGAAAATATATATATTGCCACAAATAAGCAAAAAAAAGGCAGAGGATATTTTTTCTCAAAAAAAAATCTGTGTGTGACTGAATCCGCAACTCCTGATCCCTGTGAAACTGAGGGGTTACTGTATACGTGTTTTTGACTGTCTGTAAAGTCAGTCTTCCTTACTTCCCAGTTCACACCAAATGGACAATAATTACAATGTTTCCCTCTGCTTAGAAAATGGGGTGGTGGTGGCCTTGTTGGTAGGGTACTTGCCTCTGGACCAAAAGGGCATGGGTTCGAATCCTACCTTCAGTACACCGCCACTGGGTTCCTGAGTAAGACCCTTAACCCCAAGTTGCTCCAGGAAGACTGCCCCCTGTAGTTAGGGAATGGAAATCGCTTTGAAGAAAAGTGTCTCCTAAAGGCTGTGAATGTAAAATAACAGAAAGCCTGCCGACTCAAAACTCACTTATAATAGAAGCTACTGGATGGGTGTGAGTTTGTAAAACATTTCCAAAGTGACTAGAGTGAGTTTACTTAAGAAAAGGGCCGTAATACTCCTGTCGGATGGCACCTGTGTGAGCAAAAGAAAAGAACAACTATAGATAAAAAAATGAGTAACGCTTGAGAACATTTACAACTATATAAAGTAGATCACATACTTCATATGCAAATCAGGTTCAGCTTTTCACTAATGCTAAATGTTTTCATATTATATTACTAATACACTATATGGACAAAAATGTTGGGATGCCTGACCATTAAACCAACAAGACTTTAGGATGTTGAATACATATATATATATACTTTATTGGGGAGTTGTTCGAACCATTGCAGCTATAACAGCTTCCCCTTTTATTGGAAGGCTTTCTGTGGGAATTTGTGGGAATTTGCCACAAAACTGTGTCCACAAAGTTGGAAGCATGGGGTTGTCCAAAATGTCTTGGTCTGCTGAAACATTAAGCTTTTCAAGTAAGGGTGTAGCCCAAACCCTGAAAAACAAGTGTGTCCCAATACTTTTGTCCGTCACTGGAATTGTCCGTCACTGCTGTTTAGCAGCTACTTCCATTCGTAATTTCACACACATTGGTTAGCTATTTAATGTAAGGCATGTACAGCAGCAACATGTGTCCCATGTTTATTTAAAAAAAAAATTTTTTTTGAAAATAAAATGTTTTAAAGAAATCATCACATTAACAGGCCATGGGCAGACTTACACATTTTGTTAAATAATCCACATGAATTTCAGCCATCAAAATATTTGTTTCCTGCTGTACGGTAATGAGCCATACAAAACAGATGCAGCATATAGAGATTAGGCTGAAAAATGCCAGAGTGAAAGAGATGCTCTCAGCAGCCTGTGCAGTCTGTTTTCTTGATTCAGGGCCAAGTGGGTTACTCTCTGTTTCAGTGTTCGGGAAACAAGCCCTCAGCTTTGTCTAGACTGTTTAGACTCTGGCTTAGTCTCAGGGCTCATTCTAAGAGGCGAATGGCATCCAATTCAACACAGCTGAACTGGGTTACATCATTTTTTGGAAGTGTTGAAGTGTATGAGTTGTCTCAGTGTCATCAAATTCCCTGAGGTATTTATAATAAATAGCTGTTTTCATAGAATACGGTGTTCATTTCGTGTCTCTTTGAGACTAAGCTACTTAAAAAAGGTTTCTATTTAATTGCTCCTCAGTATGTCCAATACTTTCGACATTTTCTGATACTGGTACTAACTGAAAACCTATTGACTGAAGACACTCTGGCAGGTATAATATCAGTTGGTATACAGCTGTATATTGACTTTTTGTCACAATGCGGGGCGCGAGCCCCACATTGCGCGCTAACTTGGGAGCTGCAGGAATAGGCGGGAAGCCAAGGATTCGTGCTGTGGTTGTCTTTATTAAACAAAAGAAACAGAACATAAACCTGGCTCGACGGCCGTAAGAAACAGGATTCAGAACGTGGCAAAAACAGGACCGAGCTTGCAGCAAACGCAGTATAGCGAGGCGATGGACAGATAACGTGTGACTCACCAAAGGGAACTTAAATACATAACATGCCTCGAACAGAAACCAATCAGACAACATAATCACTTTAACTGAACTCAGGACAGGTGAAAACGTGAACCAAGACACAAACAGATGGGAACTAAAGAGCACGTGACACAAAACTAAACAGAACAGGATATCAAAATAAAAGCACCCAAAACGTGAACAAACAGAACAGAAGAAACCAGAAACATGAACAAAAAAGCAGTGGCTCTAACCAGCCACTGACCAGACCGTGACACACAAGAACACTTGTTTTCCTTATTAAAAAGTCACTATGAACTGCAACATACCATGTAAAGTTATTATTATTGTAATAATATAATGTCTGAAATGCCGTGAAATGTTTCTGCACTGGTGGTAATCGGTTGAACAAAGGCTACATATTAACTACATGAACTTGACGAACATGGAACCCGGCCCTAAAAGTGACAAAAAGACCCTCCTTTCAATTTGCCGGCAGAGCAAAGTGCGCACAACTTTGGCAACGACAAAATCATTAGCAATCATGAAAAAAATTCTGTGCTACCATGTTTTTATCACTGTATAAAAATACACAAGGCTTCCTTAATTGTTAATTGTGTAAGCTCATTCAGATTGTGGTGCAGATCGGTACGCACATATTGTTATTTTGAACACGATAAAACACAGTAACAATAAAGCCTGATTAATGAGTGGGAGTGAGTGGGAATACTGATCAAACTTGCCAGTGGTCAGTAGTCTGGCCTTCAAAACTAATAACTACACTGAGGAAATGCATTTTTACTGATTTAAATGATTTAAGGTTTCTATATTATATAACAGATTATGTCAGGCTGGCTGGCACAAGCCACAAGCATTCATACTCTATACATAACACACCATATATGCTCACTGTATATGAGTATCCATGCAAACAAGATCAAAATTCATAAACTGACTGGAATAACTTGTGCTAACACAGCTACATGCTAGAAGTACATGTACTATATTTACAGCATTAAGGAGACACTTTTATCCAAAACGACTTCCATTCTCTAATGACAGGGGACAGTCTCCCTGGGCAACTTGGGGTTAAGGGTCTTGCTCAGGAACCCAGTGGTGGAATGCTGGAGGTAGGATTCGAACCCATGACCTCTTGGTATCCTACCCAAGGCAAGTATCCTACCCACATGGCCATTAAATTACATACTAATTGTTTTAAGGGTTTTTGCTGGTGTGACCAATATTCCCCCCCTCATTCTTACAGATGCCCTGTTAATAGTGACATGATTGTATTGGGCTTAATACTAATCCTGAATACTCAACATTGTAAATACAAATTTTGACAATATACTTTTATTTTCTCTTGTTTTGGATTAACTAAACATATCTTTCAAATAAAGAATTAATGAAATAATTTGAAATAAATAAAATAAATGGAGCAGCATCTCAACATTTTGAGGTGTTTTGAGTAAGTATACACTTAAGAATCCATTTTGAGAAATAAGTAGCTGATACTATCTCACATCAATATTTACCTACAAATTTTGTAGACCAACTGGTAATTCACAAAATCCACCATGAAATTAGGTACAGGTAATTTAAGGGTCTTGTTGTCCTTTCCCAGGTTTCCCTCCAATTCACCTTTTTCATTTCCCACCCATAGTCACGGGCTCCCTGAATTACACAAAACCACCAGAACTGGGAAAGCGAAGGTTACCACATGCTTTTTCATGGTCGTGTGAAATGCCACCATATCTTTTCAAAGTGCTGCTAACAGAACATTAACATGCTTAGAAGATAACACAAACTGCCAGGTCTCTTTCGTCAGCATTGCACTGAGGTCATCATACTCAGGAGGCTAATTATGCCCTTGGACTCCCAGTCATGAATGCCATTGCCAGGGATCAAACAGGGCCAACCCATAGTTGTTTGTGGCACTTGGGGGAATTGTGTCTTTTATTCAGTATTTTTTTCTCTTGATAGAATATCCAAACACTCTTTGTTTCATTTGTTAGTAAAAGGTGTTTGAAATGCCCATCCCTGACTCAAAATCAATACACATTCAGGAGTTAACGTCACTCACTGTCATAATCATGATAAACAGTGGTCCTCTAAAGCAGAGGTCCCCAACCACAGGGCCGCAGACTGGTATTGTGTCATTGGGTACCAGGCTGCCCAGAAAGACAATATAAAATATTTCCTTTATTGAGTCTGAAAGATCTTTATTTTGAAAAAAATGCTCATCTCTGTCACGTGATACAGTACATCAAACATTTACCCACAAGCTAGCCAAAATGAGCAGCTTCTTCATATTTTTGCGCAAAAAAGGTTGGGGACTGCTGCTCCAATGTATTACTCCATGATTTCAGTCTTAGCTGATTATTTTCTTAATATCTACCTCTTTGTTTTAGCATGCTGTTTCTGAAAGAATTATGTTTAGATGGAATTAATGCAAGATAGAAGACTGGACACTCTTTAAAAGGCACTTGAGTCCCTTCTGTTTCTCTGCCTGGCTCATGGCCCAGAGATTGAATGACATTAAGGCCATGTTGCTCTCTTTGCACTCATCATGCTCTCGGCCTTGATGCTGATTGAATGACACTTGAACTCTAGTCACGGACAATCAACACTGCATTACCGGCCTTAGCCCTGTATATAGGTCTGCACTCAGTGGAGGATTCTCCACCCTAGACTCTGTGTTCACATCCACCATCCATCCAGCACTCATGTGCCCTCAAACTGAACAGTTGTGAACCCTAATGGCACTGGAGAACATGTCTATTTAAGTGCATACAATTAAATGAATGAACGAATGAATTCATTAATAGGATCATAAGGTCAGAAATAGAGTGATTGGGCATAAAATAAACCAGAGGCTATTAGCAATGTTCTTAAGTGATCTCTTATATAAATTTTGAATATTTTATCTTGCATTTTGCAAAAGACGTGTTTAGCTTGCATTTTGCCGCATGCATTTTGTCTGAAAAAGCATGCATATTGCAAAATTGGTATGCAGACATAGCCGTGCACCCTCATCCATTATATGATAATTTGATCCTTCACTAAGCAATGGTATGGTGCATTGAAATTGTAATTCATGGCGTATTCTGCCTGACTAATTAAAGTTTGGATGAAAAATGTTGTATGACTTTTCTCCACTTCTTAAAACCAGACATAGTAGGATATGAAAAAGATTTAAGAAAGCAAGACCCCTGGATGGCTTAACATTTGAAAGTCATGGAACATCAAATAGCTAGTAAACAGAACAGTATTCGATATAACTGTAACTTATTTGAAGTTGAATTTTCAGATTTAAGGCAGGCAAATCCTAACAAATTAACTTTACCTTGCTATGAGAAACTGACCATGCCCTAAACAAGTCACAGGACAAGATTTTGTCATATAACAGAGTCACGGTATCACTGCTGCCCATCGTCATGACAGATAACCATCCTGTGTGATTAAATTAGCATGTGATATCAACAATTAGGACTTCAAACATGATGGCATCTATCATGAAAAAGAAACATGAAATTGTTTTAATCGAGTTATTTTAGTGTTATGCAGCAGAATTGTTAATGCTATCTTTTTTATTATGTAGCACTATTGTGTTGAGAAACTTCCACAGAAGCACACAGAACTTGCATTTTGTAATTGCTTATTGACTGCTGAATCTTCTAAGCCCTGTTTATAAGAAGACCATGATTAGTAGATGGCCTCATGCACAGTCTGCATGCTAACATCATGTATTGTGAGTACTGAGAGTTTGTAGCAGCCCATTCTGTGCTGGGTTGTCTCACCGTTTTGCACTAGGACCTCTAACCAGGCTTCCATTTAGCTCTCAAGTTAAATTTGAATGAGACACTGAAATACTGCAAAACAAGCAAAGATGAAATTCTGTCAGAAAGAGAGAGAAGCACTGCATGTTTTATTTGTAAGAACACTTTTAAGAAATATGGGCCGTGTTTCTAGAGGAATCTTTATTATTGAGCAGCTTTTCATTGCAGTTTGTAGAGACAGAACTCCCTGGAACACAGAACAGCTCAGGAAAAATTCATTAATCAGCAGACAGTGCTTTTTTCTGTTGATCCTCTCTAAGTTTCTTTTTTTCTTCCAACAGCATATTTTAATTTCTTCATCACTTTACTGGTACCTGCTGCTTTCTGTCATGTTTAGAAGCAATGACTAGGCAAAAATGTAAATGTAATCATTCATTTCAAGATTCAAGATTCTTTATTTGCCGCATACAAGTACAACACGCAGTGAAATGTATCCTGAACATTTGACCTGTCAAAAGTGATTCCACTGTTCATCAACAAAAATGAAAATCATCCACCTCAAGCATTTGTAGTTTTATGCCAGTTCTGGCACTTTTTTACATTTACCATTTCCATCCAAACATTTGTAAACAATGTCAAAAAACACAAACACATGTATGAAAATCCAGACAAACTTCGATTTGGATGTTGCCCTCAGTTCAGCACACTCAGAGCATTAACCCCAGGCTCTGCACCTTTTCTCCACAATGACTCCTAATGCCTAGATCTAATCCAATTAACTCTAATTAATGGAAATAAATAATGGATGTAAATACCTCAGACCTCTGCATTCAGGTTTGTGGCGTATCCCTGCATTCTGACCATGTTTTGTAAATTGTTATTTGATTTATCTGATTTGTTTTACTGTATTTCTCAATTTGATTTCTCTTTCCCTCTTTTGTTTGCTGGTTTGGATTTGCATTTCTGGACTCTGACTATTCGTACTACACTCTTGGACTCGGCTCTTTGGTACGATGTGTCAGAATTGTTTGCCAGTCTGACTGCCTGTTGGTTTTGGAACTCTGCCTGTTTTTTGTGTTCTGCTACAGAATAAATCTTGTTGCTTGTTTGACTCTGCGCTTGGGTCTGTCTTGGTCTGAACCTGACAGCCTGATTCATTTCAGATCATTTTAATAGTTATCACTTGTGTGAGGCACATAAGCTGCCCAAGAGAACATCAGATACACAGAAATGCGCTGTCATGGAGCTCCAGAATGATAACGGCTGTTGTTATAAATATGAAAAAATTAAAAATTAAAAACCAGGAGTGACTATTCTTAGTAAGAAAGCAAACATCCACTGGCTGTTCTGGGACTGACTGGTCTTGAAAGACCAGCATCAACAGGTGCACCAGGTGGACACAACATGCTCTTTGCCAAGGCTCTAACCCGGGGCATGAACATACTCAGCTCACTCTCAAGGCAATGAACCCGCAGTCGACGGGGACACTCTGGCATAGGCAGGAGAAAATCAGAAGAAAAATGGGCTTTTTCACACAAGACTGGCTCCAGACTCCACTGACCATGAACCTGGAGCTTGAGCTTAGCAGGTTTGTTGAGGCGTGTGAATTGGTGGGGCTGAATGACAGCTTCTGCACATTTTTCTTTTACAGATGGATAACAAGGACAGCACTAATGGATAAAAACACCTGGCCTCACATGTTGGCCAGTTTGTCTGGCATGTCATAGTGGTTCAGTCTCTTTAGGAAACCTTTCAAGATATCATGAAATCTAAATGTTCACCATAGAATTGATGTGATTATTCTGGTAAAATTCTAATGTGATTGGAGCAGCTATTCACACAGTAGTGCACTATATACACCATACCCATAAAAAGGTTAAAAAATAAACAATGTTTCTAAAAGTATACCTAATTAGTCAATTAGTTAAAAAGCTACCTTAGGGTGCACCTGTTGCTGAACAGATGTTCAACTGTGCGCACAGCTTGTGTAATCTGCATAGAAAAACACTTCCAGTCAGATGGAATTCTCTGGAGAAACCACACATGAGTCTGAGGTCACCAACTCCCAAAAAACCCTTGATTTCAGAGGAAACATGGGATTGGCAGGTGTGTAAAAACTCTTGAACATACTATAGTTTGAAATTGTTTTAGCAGAATATTTTTGAATATTATACTAGTTGATTATAATCAAATCTGACACTTCAAGAATGATACACTAACTTAAGACTAATCACAGAACAAAAAAATCCACTGAACAGTTATTCCTTAATTCATTTTCTGTAACTGCTTAATCCTTACTATGCTCACGGGTAGCCAGAGCCTATTCCGGGGTCTTCGGGCACAAGGCAGGGACACACACATCATTCACCCACACACCCACACCAACAGTCATGTCAAACCAGAGACCCTGAAGGAATCCCATGCCACCACAAGGAGAACATGCAAACTCTGCACCAGGACTCAGACCTGGATTATTTATTCAACCTAAAAGTGGTCTTTCTTTAACATCTTTATTTTACGTGTTGAAGTGTAGGATTCCACTAAAGGCAGTGTCTGCTTGGTTTTGACCAACTCAACATGTCTGTGTGTGCCCTGTGGAATTCTGTTCTAAAGTGGACGCCGAGTGTCCACTGTGTCCAGTGGCAGTGCAAAGATTTGTCCTGAACTGACAAACGTTCACCAATCATTTCAGCACTCTCGGCCAGATGATATCAGATGAGCTAGTCCGTCGGCGTCTGCTTTAAAATTGATTGCTGGAGATGAACCACTGCTCCGTAGCACTGGGGGATAGGACCGGGTCAATTTATCTTGCATCAATCACAGGGGCATGGAAGAAAAAATGAGCAGGGCGGGTGCAGGCTAAATCTTTATCTATCATGATAGGGGGCATTTCAGAGGACAACGGGGCATTCATCGACTCATGAGATGACTGTTCCACTCACTGAAACACTCAGAAGATGAATTATCACAAACACACATGCACACTAGGCCTGCAACGACGAATCAATGAAATCGCTAACATTTGATTAAAAAAAATGTTGACAATGAATTTCATAATGTTGTCACAGAGTCGGCCACGTCACTTTAAGAACAACAAACATTTGATAGTAGCGCTTAAATTTAAGTAAAAACTTTTTGTTTGCTGAAAACTAACACACGGTGTACAGGTGTCATTACAAGATCTTAATTAAACAAGTTTAAATAAATGAAAGCTGTTGTATAAGAAGTGAGGAGTCTTTTGATTGTTGCTCAGCAGGTAGTTGTTCTCATTTATCAAATTTACTTTGGTATTGCCTGACAAATGTACACAACTAGCTGACTGGCAGCAGCTAACATTTCCTGTGGAGTGTGTGTGTATGTATAGGTGTGTATGTGTGTGTGTGTGTGTGTGTGTGTATGAGCGAGAGAAGAGGATGAGAGCAATAGTGTGTTACAGTGATTTTTCCCAGAGGTACAAATACGCCAGAATGGCATTTTGTTTTGCACAGAAGAAACATTTATTCCTTAAAGAACCTTTAAATGAATGATTTTAAAGAACATTTTTATAAATTTGAGAATGTGATGAAGCTTTTTAAAATTCAAAGAACCTCCTCATGTTTTGAGAGAACACTTAAATTCTTGAGAGCTTTGCACAAGAATTCCAATGTGCATGAACTGCTGGTCTCATGCACAAATGGCAAATAAAAATCTTGAATCTTGAATCTTGGTGAAGATATTTTTTTACGGTATGAAAAGCTTCTCACCAAGAAGTATAATTCATAGTGATTTGTAATTAATACAGTATTGATGCTCATATTGGAACGGGTAACGGGAACAATTTGTTCTACAAATTTCATTTTAAGCTTGAGCCTGAACTGGGTACTAGGGAGCTACCTATAAAACTGCAAAAGATCATTATAAGTACTAGATTGTCCTTGTACAATGGGCTATTACTGGGTCTTCATGGGTGTCTCTGCCCTTGCATTGATCTTTCATTAAAGCAACCTTCATGTGACCTAGTAAGAATAAAGCAGATGTGCTTAACGTCCCAATTAGCAAAGGGCCTATTTCTCAAAGTGCGCTTGTGTTCACTCGTTTAACTGAACACCCCTCCTCTGCATTCTCCTCGGAATGATAAAACGCCACTTGGGCAAGGTCATCACAGACCGACAAGAACACAACCTGCTAATAATCATTCACTAGCAACCTGTATAATCACTGATGTAGGAGCTTATGGCTCCATGCTGTTTCCTTCTTAATGACTCTGCATTCCACTCATGTGTCTTTATGCTCTTACTGATCAATGATTGGTCATCGCTGCGCTCATCCAGCCTGCAATTTCAACCCATAGTGTGTTCATTTCAGCAAAATTTGTTTCAGTTGATTGTACCAGCTTCTAATGACATCGGTGCAGACACTTGGAAGGACTGGAGATGATCTTAGTACTCTAGACCATGTTAGCACCCGACCAGCAAGATGCTCATTTTAAAGCCAGAAACATTTTGATTACTGTTAAAAAACTGGTGAAAATAATGTGATATTTAAGACTTTAATTCATTGCATAATAGTTTCAGCAGAGTGTTGAGTTCAGCTTTATTGTCATCATTCTCAATTGTCATTTTTCTAAACTTCAGGTAAACAGCATGAGCTTACAAAGTCATTAATTTAAATATTGTGATTAAAATATTGTTATGGAGCTAAAGTAGGTGTGTTGAAGAGGAAAAGGCAGTATGCACCCAAGAACAAGGGCTGGAAAAATCTGCTTTAAAACACTGCTAAGGAATATTGCTCTTGTATATGAACAGAAAGAATGACAAACAATGGAATGGTATAACAGAAGCCAGGAGTAGGACAAGAGACCCACGGGAGAGGAGACTACATAACGACTAACAGTCAGGACGGTCATTAGATAAATGAGTCATGGTGAACCCCTCTTCTGTAAATATGTGCTGTATATTTATGTCTAGCAATAATCTGACTTATGGACTTATGGAATGATAAATATTATGGGATCTCTCCACAATTACTGCTGGTATACACCTCCAGGCAAAGAAGAATAAAGGGCAGAGGGAGATGGAGAGAGGAGCAGGAAACAAATGTCAGCTATTCATACATCACTCATCGTGACAGAAAGCTGCATGCCATCCATCTCTTGCCCACTTTCTCTTTCACTCCCCCTCTCTCTGATTTATTGCTTGTGTAATTGCTGTAATAATGACAAAAGCCAGGTGAGTGAGAAGAAAGAGAAGGAGAAAGTGAATGAGAGATTCATATTGAGCTGATAGTCATAAATATTTAACTGCTAACCATGAAACGCATTTATTTGTGAGTCCTGAATGAACAGATGCACAAATTAGCAGTTTGCTGCATCTTGACCTGGCTTTGTGCTGGTCAATCTTCTGCTAATCACGGGTGCAGCCTATTCATTTTTCAATCCGCTGATCACACAAATACATTTTCACATAGAGGATGGTTCTCGTTTTAACAGATTCCCAGCCACCACTTTGGTATTTTGTCAGTGGATTGTCCGCCCTTTGCGATTTCATGTTATTGCTCAGCGTCAGGTCACAATAACAACACTGATTCCATGTCCCGCCTTTTAGAACGCCGCCACCAAATTAATAACTAACCTTTTTTTGCCACAGTGAAAGGAACCCTTTCTCCAGTGGCAGCATCTGCTCAAAAGGACACTGCCTGACAAACGCACACCTGGAGGCAAGGCTTCCGTTTATTCTGCCTTCCCACAACTTTTCCACATTCGAGTCTCCCCAAGCCATAAATGCAAAATGTGCAATCAGGACGACAACCAGGTTCAAAATGTTGGTGAGGTTTGTTTAGAAAAAATGTGACATACTTAACATAGTCAATAAACCAACTGGTGCCAAAACTATCAATTTTTTTATCTCCATTTTTACTGCATTTCCTCTCACTGATTCCCCATCTGTCTCAAAACATCGGTTTGACATCAGTTACACTGTTAAATTAGATAAACACTTTTGCTAATCAGTTTTAGTGAAGTAGTAAGTGTTTATTAAATGTTTAGTTTCAGTTAAATATAGATGCTGAAGCCTATAAACTAAACCTTAGGTTATTTTAGTGGTTTAATTGATACTCCTTTAACAAGCTTTACAAGCTTTATTTCTCCCATTTGTCCTCCTTTTCTCTCACTAGCATCTCCTGTAACCATGAATTACTGAAAATGTGTATGCTAAAAGCTCAAGCAGTCCCTAGCCAAAGGGAGAATGGAGTGCTACTCATACACTTAAGGAGAAAATAGCATCTTTCATAGAGCTAAACACAGTAACTCACAAGTAAGTCTGTGAGAAAACCTCAGTTGTTCAGACACCAATTGAGATCCAACCTTGTTTCTGCTGGTTTCTGCTGAGAAGGCTATTGCATTATGAGAATAGTGCTGTTTGCACATTGCATCTCACAACTGAGGAAAGATTTTTGCAAAATCTAAAACTACTAAATTCCCAACTGTGGTGTCCAAGATCATAGAAGAACAATTTCCCCAAAGAACATTTTAGTTCAAAGAACTTCTATATTATGCAGACTAGAGATGTCCAAGTCCTGGTGATCGCCCATCCTGAACAATTTTGCTGGCTGTAATATTCAAGCCTTCCTAACAGCATTAATATACTGTATCAGTGGTGCTAGATTAGGACTGGAACAAAGCTCTAGAGAGCGTTAAACCACCAAGATTGAACATGGCTACTCCAATGTAAAGCTTCTAGCATTTTTTGTTAAGACAACAATGAAGGAACCTTTTTGGAACTTCAAGGTCATGGTTTACCTTACTTCACCAGTGAAGAAGATTTCTTTGTGAATACTGCTGAAAGTCATTTAAAAATCTAGCCATCACTTAGCAAAAGAAGCCTTGAAAATCATTCAACTAAGCATGCAGGGCTTTGCTTTAAAAAGCAAACAAAGTGTAATGAAGTCACGAAGCCACGGCAGACCTTGGGTTGACATTCAGGACAAGCCTCTATTCGTGAGATTGCCACTGATGGAGAACGAGATGCTTTCTTTCTTTTTTCACGCTCCTTTTGATGTGCCCGTTTTGTCTCCAAACAAATCCAAAGAGTCAGAAAGAGCAGACGAATCTCTGTAAACTTTCAATCGCAGGTTGTCCTTCGCAAGACCACGGTGAGAGTTAACAACTTTGGATCCTCCTACGTGAAGTCAAGGCTACTTTTACTGCTCTCCTCACACCTCTCAACTTTCCTGATCTTTACTGCTCAACTCAGAGATCACTAGCAGCACACAGAGCCTTTGTGTGATGGAACAACTCGATTGGGTCGAAGTTGGGTTGGCGTATTTTCCCTGTTCTATCTAGCCAGCGACAATGAAGACTCAGCAGGGGAGCAAGCTGAAGAGCTGCTAAAATTAAAATGGAAGGGGGAAAAAAGAAAGAAGGAGAGATGTCGAGGCCAAGGGGAAGAAAGATTTTTGAAGAAATCTATCTTGACTGCTCTTATTTGTCATCATTTTGGTAGCTGTGAAAATAGATTGTATCTTCACTCTTAGATACTCCTTCTAAGCTTTATCCTTGGATCATCCGCTCTAGTTTGCAGTTAAATTATCTATTTCATCTATATCGATCATCTCCCACTGGCGCCCACTACATTCTTTAAAAATAAAGGTGCCAAAAATCGTTGTTTGGGGTGATGCTTAAAAACGATAATGAACAGAGAAGTTTGAATCCTGGTCCTTGAGTACTACTGCCCTTCAAATTTTAGAGTCTCCCCTGCTCCTAACACACCTGATTAATGAAGAGGCCCTGAAGTGAAACAGTGGTGTTAGAGCTGAAAACATCATACAGTACGTTGTTTCCAGAACAACATTTCAGTGAATGAGTGAAATTGACCATTTGTCATATGTGAACACACCACTGCACACAGTGTGAACAGCACAAAATTCTTCCTCTGCATTTAACCCAT
>JBBPDC010071004.1:0-10651 GCA_037974485.1 Hemigrammopetersius urotaenia
GTGTGTGTGTGTGTGTGTGTGTGTGTGTGTGTGTGTGTGTGTGTGTGTGTGTGTGTGTGTGTGTGTGAATATATATATGTATATACACTATTTTTTAAATGCCCCCCAGACAAAGGGACTATTTCTCAGCCAACACAGTGTAAGCATGTGCGTGTCTTCTACAAGCCTGGAAAAGCATCCCAGCTGGCTCCTCGTGAAGCTGCTTGAGAGAATGCCAAGCTGCATCAAGGCAGAGAGGGGCTACTTTGAAGAATCCATGTAGAGGAGATAGAACACTGTTTGGAGTTGGTTTACAGATTTGCTGATCGCTGCTACAGTCTAATGTCTGTTACTGTTATTCTAGAAAATGAAAATCCTTTTGGTGGGCAATTATCTGTTGTTGATGAGTAATCCAGATAAGACAAACATCCACCCCTTGTGGCTACATGTAGCAAATTCTCCATGCATGTGTATTCCTCCACAAACACACACGCTGTTGTCTTCACCAGCCGATTGCTGATAGTAACTGAGGGCTGTGGGTGAGGCCTGCGGTTGTTATGCTATCTGGAAGAACTCTGCTAGACGCCTGATCTGACATACATAGATAAGCTGCAGTACAGGTTTGGTACAACCACTTTTTTAAGACCATGAAAATGTGCATTCAATTTTTAAGAGCAAGACAATATAAACTCATTGGCTGTTTTATTAGAAACACCACCCACACAGGTGCACTTTATACCTTAACAGTTGCTGTACGACCACCACTGACCAGATATTATGTGAGTGGTGGGCCATTCTCTGTGCAGCAGCAACATAGGAGTGTGTGTAGGACTCAGAATAACAACCAAAGTGGTGTTTCTTGTGTTTTTACACACTACAAACTTATTGGCCACTTGCTTTATTGGGGTGGCTGGTAGTCTTGTGGTTAAGGATCTGCCCCTGCGATCAGAAGTCTGTTGGTTGGTATCCCAGGATTGCTAATGGCCCCCTTGAGGTACCTTGAGCAAGACGTTATTCCCACACACTGCTCCCTGGGTTGCCCTCTGCTTCTCTTGGTGAATGGGTTAAATGCAGAAAAAGAATTTCACATTGTGTTGTGCTGTGGTGTGTTCAAGTGTGACTATAAGGGGCCACTTTACTTTAGAAACCCCTTACCGTAGCCAATCTGTTGGTTAACAAGGTGAGTTAGTCCTCCTCTAGCACCCCACCACCCAAATAATGTCTGTTCATTGGTGGTACTGTTTACAATTGCGTAGCTACAAATTTGTGAATATTTCTAAACCTACAAAGTACGATGGGTGTTTCAAAAAAAGGTATGGTCCGTTACTAGAAGTACAAGCAAGATAAAAAGGTTACTTGGAGCAAAACTAGATTAGAATAACAATAAAGTGTGGGGTGGAGGTAGCTCAGTAGGTAGGATACTTACCTCCGCAACATGAGGTCATGGGTTCGAATCCTACCTTCAGCATACCACCACTGGGTCCCTGAGCAAGACCCTCAACCAGGGAGACTGCCCCCTGTAGTTAGGGAATGGAAGTCGCTTTGGATAAAAGCGTCTGATAAATGCCATAAATGTAAACAAAAAATGACTCTAAAGTGCTTACTTAGGATAGACATTGTTGAACTTCCTTTAGTGAATCAGCAATAGCTTTATTCAGTTTAGATAGGATACGAGCTCTATCTTGGGCTTTTAGTGTTTTAACAATTGCTTTTCAGAACAAGGTTTGTCCTTTATAACCAAGTTAACACAACTCTGTCTGGTACATATCCATTGGACCACTCTGTGAAATAAAAGTAATTCATTAAAGGCCCTGTTCTACATTTTTCTTTCCCTGAGGTCAGGTTATATTATTTATGTGAGTGTATGTACCTAAATTATAAGGTTTTATATATAATTAGAAAATTAGAAATTCATGTGTAATTAATTTGCGACAAAATGGGCTATAGTTTCCATACAAAATCTATATGTACGTGGAGGAAAACAACAATATTAACAATGTTTACTCACAGCATTAAACTGCTCTTTAAAACAATGAAAACATTCCTTGATATGAACTCTTTAACACCACTGACTGATGCTTTATCCAGAATAAATCCTGACAAAATACTTGTGGCACCGTGTTCTTTGCCATTGTTCTCTTTTAATAAAGGTCAAGTCTGTATGAGGAAGCTGGAAATACATTAGTGACCTTATTGATATGAAATGGCAATTACTGATGTCAGAAATAATATTTCATTGCTTGGTTTTATTGCACTGACACTGAGGTATATTGCAATATACTGAAAGAAAATATTTTGAAAAGTATTGTGGCCAGAGATTACCTTTAGGCCAGAGATTTACCTTTAAATCTATTCAATTGTGATTACATTGATTACTTTTGTTTACTTATTTTTATTATAAATGCACATTTCTCAGTGAATCAATATTTCAGTTGAATGACAAGAATGCCTATTAAACAGAGTCTTTTAAACTGAGAAACAGAGCCTGATAGACACATCCATTTAGATGCCCTGTATTAAATATATTAAATATATAAAGCATTTACAAAAATCCTAATCATATGTATTAAATATATTTTATCAGGGCACCTAAATGGGTGTGTTCATCATAAACAAGTGCAATATCTAATATGGACTTTATGGACAAAAGTATTGGGACACACCTGTTTGGGCAGTCTTAATGCTTCAGCATACCAAGATAATGCCATGCTTCCAACTTTGTGGACACAATTAAAGGAAGATCACTTTCTATTCCAGCATGACTGTACCCCAGTGCACAAAGCAAGGTCCATAACGACATGGTTGTATGAGTTCGGTGTGAAAGAATTTGACTGGCCCCCATAGATCCCACTGAGCGCTGCTCTACATAACAAATGGACACACATTCCCACCGAAACTCTCAAATCTAGAAAGCCTTCAAAGAAGAGTGAAAGCATTTACGGCTGCAAGGGGGGACCAAATCCATATTAAAGTCTATGTATTAGAATGTAATGTCATTAAAGTTCCTGTTGGTGTAATTGTCTGGCGTCTTATCTAATATATCCTTTCTAATAGTGGGTTATTTAATTACTAATATAATTGATGATCCTAATCGTTTTATAAATCAATGCATCAGTGAATGTAACCCAAGTTCATGAAATGGTGCATGTTACCAAAGTTTATGTTTGATTTTGTAACAAGGCCATTCTCTCATGCTCAGGATGCAACAAATGTCTTTGTGTTTACTCTCGCCATGACACATACCACAATCACACAGAACAAACAGTTGTACCTGCCGTGGGCTTTGGAGGCTGCATCATCGTTAGCTTTGTTAAGGCCTTGAAAAAACAAGTTTGGCACAACATGCTTTCGCTGTAAGAAAAATGCTAAATGACGTTTCCTGAACTGACGCTGCTGGTATCTAAGCAACATTCTGTGTTCAGTTTGAAGACCACCACAGTCTCTTCCGGCAACAATCCAAGCCCTGCTTTGACCCCACTCTTTTTCAGAATCAGAAAACTTGCTTATGCAACCACAAGGCAAGAACAATATATAAAATATATAAAAATCTGCAGATAAGCCTCACTAATGCTGGGGTATAAATACTATAGAAAAGTAACTTAAGTGAATTACTAATAACACAAATGGTGATTAGGAGTACTTAATAGCACATAGTAGAGATCATAAATAGATTAGTAATATCAGCTAGAGGTCAGCCGATATATCGGGCCGATATTTAGCATCCTTCACGATATCGGCATCAGCCGATATCTGAGTTTAGTACGCCGATATTCAGGCTTCCCTATGGTGGTCTGTTTACCATTATGGCTCTGTATATGTATGTGTGTGTGTGTGTGTGTGTGTATGTGTGATATTTTACTACACAAACAGAGGGGAAACATCTAAATATTGGGCAAAAAAAATATCGGCAGCATATATTGGCCATTCTGGCTTCTAAATATTAGCATCGGCTTTAGAAAAACCCATATCAGTTGACCTCTAATGTCAACATAAGTATTGATATTCACATGGTAAGACTATTGCACGTAATAAGATATTCAATCATATTCTACATATACAATTTATGCAGAATATCTTATCTTAAATAGTGATGCATGTTATCTTGTTATGATGTGCGTTCACCTACTGTGTTCAGTAGTGTACAGTGTTCTTTCTTTTCACTTTCTAGCAGATTTCTACATTCTACATTTTACGTTTTGACACTTGGCTGTTTCTTGGTGGTGTCAGTCTGAGAGCTATTTATTTATCACTTCATCTGTTGACATAAAGTGATGAGAGGTGTCCGCAAAAAAGGTCCTGACAACAGGTTTCATCTATTATTGTATCGAAAACTGTCTTACATTGGACAGTTCTCACTTATATTTATCCTTTTTTAGTCAACCACTCTAAACCATTCTAAATAAATTCTAATATACCGTTCTAAAGTTTTAGAGATTTGCTATACATTCAACTTCAAACATAATTAATCAGTTAAATTCATGTTTAACTCATATTCTGCATCTATAAAAATGTGATTCATTCTATAAAACACGAAAAAAAAATTGAACCAAATTTGGTTCAAAGTATTTCATATAATATTTGGTAACAGTTACTTGAAATTGTTGCTAGTGATAACTGTGGTTCTTATTCTCATCTCGAAGGTGATTAACCCACATTTTCTCTGTATTGCTATGGGTGCTTTCTTTTTGTATGATGTTAGAGGAAGAAAGGGGACATCATTTGACACTGGCAACTGTGTGCATTCTTCTTCTGTTTGTCTTTTTTTCATCCCAGAAGGCAGCAGAAGGTGACTTGCGGTGAGAAAGCACTCTTTGGAATGGCTCTTCCAGTCGCCTGTGGGAAGAGCTCAAACTCATTAAAATTTCAGCTCAGTCTCTCTTTACTTCCTCCATGCTTCAAAACACAGAGCGCTTGGGATCATACACAGCTTATTTTGATGAGGAATATTTATTTATTTATATTTACTTATTGCTTTAATACTGATTGCTGCTGAGGCCCCTTGAGTTGCAAGGTGACTTGCTGTGGGTGGAAGTCAGCCAGAATGAAGGCCGGCTCTTTTCTCTACGGAGACGATCCGTACTCAAGATTGTTTTCCAACTGAGTCATCACGTACGTAAATCAGAATAATTTCACAAGAGGTTTTGGTAGGTTTTTTTTGTTTGTTTGTCTTGCAAAACGTTACAGAACGGTTTGTGTTCTCAGTGTTTTCAGTGCTTTTAAACTAGCAAACTATTAAAAATAACAGATCTGGATAGATTTTAAGATTTGAAATTCTGTGCGCACCATTTTAAGAAAACATGTCCTGTCCTTACATGACTGTAGACTTATTTACAGAAGGCTTAAAGACAAACTGTCTGAACGTTGGCCCCATCAGTCATTGGCCCTGTCAATGCTAGTGCAGTCCCTGGTGGAGACGCAGCCACTGAGACTCCAAGAGAGCACAACTGGCCTTGCAGTCTGGCTGGGCAGGATGCCCCCCACCGCACCCCCATCACTCAGTGCTAGCCAGCATTAAAATTGGGTGAAAAAAAGAAAAACCTTGTCCATATATGCCAACAATGCAAACATGAGATTAGCCATGTTAGTTATTAGTTGTATTAAAAGTAAACATACACTTTTGGAAGCTTTAAAGCAATTCTTTGCCCTAAGTAAAACAGATTAACTGTGCTAACACTGGATTAGTCATGCACTGAAACTATATTTACACTCTTCTGCAGGTTTTTAGAGACGCTTTATTCGGCATGTTATTAAAGCATTGTTCAGCAGCATTAAATAAACAGATTACCCAGAAATACTAACCATTCAGCAACATTAGAAGTAATAATGTTTCCGAAAATGTGGAAATTCTCCCTTTTAGATGTTACTTTTGTTAGAATTTAGCAGCATTAAAGTGAAAAATGGAACACTGAACATCTCTAACAAATATATACAGTCATGATAGTTAGTCAACATTTCTGGAAGAAATTCTCCTTTAAATATCTCTGCAGTGCCTTTTTTTTCCAACACTATGTCCATTTCTGAATGCAGTTGCATACGTTGGCTTGGGTATCAATTCCATGAATTCTTTGCTATGTATAGCGAGTCGAGTGTGCTGATCTTTCACCTTGTTTTTCTCTTCTCTGAGGCTGTGGCTTTGCCTTTGATGGCATGCAGATAAAGGGATGTGAGGCTTGCTTGCTAATCCAGCAGTCACAGCTGATGGGCGTGAAGATGAGAATGTGAGCCGGATGCCCAGGGGGAGTCCCGATCGCACTGATGAGGAGAAAGGCAAATCGAGCTGCTCTCAGTGTGTCATCGTCCTTAAAGCTGCACAGTTGGGAATAGGAGCAGTTTGTGTTAGTGGGAGCCCTGTACAAATGAGGCTATGGCGGGTACAGGAGCAGTTTGACAAAAATAATTTCTCCTTAACCCAAATGTAATATAAGCTACAGACAAAATTCAGGCCTAAACATGGTTTCTGTAGCTGTTTGATGGTTTGAAGTAGTTTTTTTTTTAATATTAATAACAGCAAGTCACTCTATCAGAAACCATATAAACAAGCCCATTTGAAATGAATCAGATAGGGGATGCTAATTGATATGTTGAATAACCTTGTTATCCAGGTTAGACTTGTAGCTATATATATGTTTGTGTATGCGTGTGTGGGAGGTATATACAGTGTATATAGTTAAGCCCAGAATTATTCATACCCTGGGCAAATTTTTACTTACTTTTATTCAACAAGCAAGTTTCTTCTTGATTGGAAATGACACAGGCGTCTCCCAGAAGATAATAAGACGATGTACAAATGGCATCATTGTAGAGAAAAATATTTCTCAGCTTTTATTTACATTTGAACAAAAAGTGGCATGCCCAACATTGGCATGCCCAAGTAACTAAGTCAAAATTTGCCAGGGGTATGAATAATTTTGGGCTTAACTGTATGTGTATATATACTGCATGCGTACAGTTGCAATCAGAAATAATCCACCACAAGACATTGAGGTTAATAAAATTTGACAAGAAGATGCATTAAACAGCAAGGAATATTTGTTTACACATTTTAGAGCTATTTGGAGAGCACAAATTGACTTAAATTTGAGGTCAAATTAAAAAATGCACATTGAAACGACTTATATGTGCATTATTATTCAAACTCCAGCTTCAGTACTTTGTGGCATATCCTTTAGCCCTCTTCGTATAGCCGTTTTTGTGCTGACAAGCTTCTTACTTCTCTCTCTTGGAATCTTTGTTCATTCTTCTTGTGTCAAAGCCTCCATTTCATTGATGTCTCATGGCTACCATGCTGTAACTGCCTTGTTTAAATCCCAAAAAAGATTCAATGGGATTTAAATCTGGGAATGGAGAAGGCCACTCTGGGGTCTCAAGCGTTGGTTGACTTGGAGGTGTGCTTGGATTCATTGTGTTGCTGGAAAGTCTAGCGATCGGCAAGATTCAATTTTTGAACAGAAGGAATCCGTTCCTCTTTAAAATGGCCTAGTATTTCTGGGAATCCATGATGCCATTTTCACGGTCAAGATTGCCAGTTCCTGCAGCAGAAAAACATCCCCACATCATCAAGGGCCCACCTTCAGGCTTGACTGTGGGGATGGCATTCTCTTGGTCATAAGCCTGGCCTTCTCACATCAGACATACCGCTGGTCCATGTGTTGAAACAGTTCCAATTGAGTTTCAGTCCAAAACTCTGCAGGCCTGTCCAAATTCTTCTGGCATATTCTATTCGACTTTGATGTTCTTTGTGGTTAAGAGTGGAGTGTAGCTTGGAGTGTGGCCATTAAGTCCCTGTTTATTCAGTGCTCATGCTAAACTCGCAGCTAAGGCACTTGTCTCAGCCTTCATGAGGTTTTTATTAGCTGTTAGTTGAAAGGTTAGGCTTTCTCTCTCGGTCAGGCAGGTGTGCAATTGTGCTGTAAGGTTTACACGTCCTTATAAGCTCCCATTGGTGCCCCTTGGTATAGTATATATACTATATATTTTGTCACAACTTAGTCACAACCTGTGTATATTATTGCTGTCCTCTCTCTCTCTCTCCCTCTCTCCCTCTCTCTCTCTCTCTCTCTCTCTCTCTCTCCCTCTCCCTCTCTCCCTCTCTCTCTCTCTCTCTCTCTTTCTCTCTCTCTCTCTCTCTGGCATCACTAGAATACTGAGCAGGGAAACCCTCGCCTGGTTCAGAATAAAGCCTGGTAGCGTTTCATTGTCTTGACAGGCAGAAACTGAGCAGCTGAACTGGAGGCACTTGTGTCTTTAATTAGAGCTGGAAAAAAATGAAGTCAACAACAGGAGCATTAATCAATCTTCCCCACATTTGAAAGCACTGAAATTAATCAAAATAGCTATTTACAAAAACATCACACCCTTTGTTGTTCAATATTCATGGCAGTATAATTCAGTCCCTTCCATGGAGGACTGAAGTCTGCTCATAGCATGTCTGGATCAGGGGTGTCAACCTCCGGTCCTGGAGGGCCGGTGTCCTGCACAGTTTGAGGGTTTTCCTACTCAAACACATTCACTAAACCTGCCAATTAACTGGCGAGGTGAAGCAGGTGTTTCTGAGCAGGGAAATCACCTAAACATGCTGGACACTGGCCCTCCGGGACAGGAGTTCAACACCTGTGGTCTGGCATTTTCCATATTATTCAGGTGTATTCAAATTAAACACAAACTAAATGTTGCTTGCACTTGGGAGCTGGTTCTCTTTGCTCCAGTGATTCTAGCCAGCGCTGGCCGAGGATGCTGAGCTGTCAGAATGATGCTGCTTTAGCTACTGTTTTAAAAGGTGCGGTGACGCTTCATGAAGCATGGAGTGAGCATGTTTTTAGCTTGTGATTGGACGGATTCTAGCTAGTGTGTGGCATTGAACAAAACTAAACTGGGTGAAAAATTCCAAAAGATAAACTAACTGTGGAGTTTCTTAAGCTCCTAGAGATGGATGTTTTTAACTTAAATTGTGGTAAACCTCTTTATGCTTTTGGAGTGCTACCTACTTGCAGTTGAAATGATGGAGTTAAATTAAATTGTTAGGGTTATGTATAGTTTCCTGACTGTAAAGCAAGTATTTGCACAGAAATGTTGAAACTTCTTTATTGCCGTGGAGAAGTAGATCATGATTAGATTTTTGGATGCTAAAAGCTTGGGGTTAAACTCTTCCTTATAAAGTGCCAGAAATATATGTCCAAACCAAGCATAATTTAAGAACCGTTACAGGCTCATTCGACATGGATGTAACATGCATGTGTGTTGTGGTAGAACGAAGTGGCTATTGTGTGTCAGAGCACTGTGGTATAGCAGGAGAGAAGCAAAGCATCAAGGGAAGGGACAGAAGCAGCTCAAGTCCTGCTGCAGAGAGGAGATAGCGCAGTTTAACCAGCAAGCACAAGCCCGGGAGGTGGCTCCTTAGGTAAAAGGCTGTAGTGTGGATTGGAGATGATGTCCTGGGCTGAGCAGTGTGTGTGCGCGTGCGTGTGTGTGTGTGTGTGTATTCTCAGTTAAGAGGACAGATACAGTAGCTCTGTTAATTAACAGCCTGCAAGTTCCCAGGCAGGATTTAGTCACATACGCACACAAGCATAAGGGTCGTCTTTTTTCTCCCTCTCTACCATGACTTAGCCTCTCTTCACGCACACACATATACACACATATACACATACACACCACCCCCCACGCCTCAAGCTCTCTCTCTTGCATGGCTCAATGTGCAGTGTTCCACGTTCCTGATGCATGTATTCCTTATAGAAATGTGCTGCAAGGCAGTTAGCCTTTCTTTTTCAGGACCATGAAGATCCCAGCTTACATCCTTGAAGCGCTCCCATCATGAACCTCTAAAAATGTACCCTCTTTGATTCCGGGTTTCTATATGTTACCCAACAAGATTGTCTGACTAGTAAGGATCTTGGGAATGATGCCATAAAGCAGTGGTTCTCTAACCGGTCCTCAGGGACAGATTTTGCTCCGGTTTACCCCACCACTTCTTGAGATGAAGCAGAAATGTGGAGCATCTGGGACTTTCTGACCAGTTTGAGAATCGCTGTCATAGAAGGACTTCTTTTGATTCCCTGAAGCAGTCCATATTTTTGCTTTAGTTGGAATCATGCAAAAATGCAGACCGTATGAAAGTCCCCAAATGACTGGTTTAAGAGCCACTACCCTAAATAACCTTTTAAAATGTGGTTATTTCAAAAAATCTGAAAAACCCTTTTGCAGATTAAAGAACCTAGTCTTATTAAAACCAAGTATATTTATGAAGCTGCATTTTTTAAGAGGATCAAATTTGATTTGTTGTAAGTGTTGCCATAGAATTATGTCCAGTCAAGTACTGTTACGAAGTTCATAATATGTGAGATGTAGTTTAGGCTGCTGATTTCAAGCTCAGCCCTCCAAATATTAGCAACCATCTATCCACCATTGTCTTAAGCCTTCAGCACATCAGTGTTTAAATTGATCAAGTATGGTGAAAATATGTCCCTTTTAAGATGCTGCATGGTCACTGTCTCATTTTTCATCATCTTATTTGTCTGATTTGAACTCCTCATTGGGCAAACCTTGTAACTGCTTCATAGTGGCCTGCAGAGCACTGCCTTTACTGAACAACCCTAATATTTTACATTTACATTTACGGCATTTATCAGACGCTTTTATCCAAAGCGACTTCCATTCCCTACCTACAGGGGGCAGT
>JBBPDC010071015.1:0-10651 GCA_037974485.1 Hemigrammopetersius urotaenia
GTCTGTCTGTCTGTCTGTCTGTCTGTCTGTCTGTCTGTCTGTCTGTCTGTCTGTCTGTCTGTCTGTCTGTCTGTCAATCTATCTGTCTCTCTATTTCTATGTGTATGTGTGTAAATATGTGAGTATGTTCCCACTCACAATATTGTCACATTGTTATCTCCACACTTAACAATGACTCTTAACATTCTCCAGGTCCTGTTCACTGAAATAGGGCCTGCGACCTTTTTCTTGCTATCCACATCTTCATCATTTACCTCACATTGCAAACAGCTGTCTCAGATCAGCGTAAAAAGTACAGCTGCCACCAACGGCAGTCGGGCTCTGGCTTGACAGCGCGCAGAAAGTGGCCATCAGACTGAGAGGGACGTCTAGTCTCAGTGTGTCTGACACACAGTGCCTGCCAGCACTCGTGGTCAAAGCTGTCACATTGCAGATGCGTGCCATACACAGCCTGGAGTTACCCTCACCGCAGCAGAGCAGAACAGCGCACATACAGAGACTGCTGCTGCTTGCTCTGTATATCATTAAAGAGAAAATTGAAAGTTTGAGTACACTTTTATAGCCCCTAAAATTAGTGAAAATCTGATTTCACCATTGAAACAGTCAAAAACAGTCTGAAATTGGTGTTTTTTCACCTAAATAATCGCCGTTCACTGCACTTTTGCTTGGCCACTTTGGTTCTCTGTGAAATAGGAACCATAGAACATGAGTGACACAGATCTGTGCCAGCAGTGCAACAAGTGATAAATTGTCGTCAAACAGCAAAACACCTCATGATATGGACATCCCCCCAGTTTGTATTGATGCCCGAGGCTGATCTTTGTTTGGTGGTTAAAGCAATTTCAGACAAGATAAAGGAGGTTAATGGAGGAACAGTAGAGAAGGTGCTTACAGATGTGCACTGCATGAGACGATTAACATCCTGCTGTGCTCTGTGGCACGAATAAAAGCACTAAACTGGTCCCGCAGACCCCGTAGCTTTGGGTTATGGAGGTAAACGGCTCATTATTGAGGCCTCACCAAAATTTCTCATCTGGTCAGTGTTTGAACAGGAATAGTGTCTGAAGTCACATTGTATCAGTGGACATCAGTAATCAGTTGGAAATTGTGGTTCATAGTCCATATTCAGTGTGATTGATGGTGGTGCATTGGAAATATGTAAGAGCAGCTGTTCTTCATGATCAGCAAGTCCACACCTGCAAACAGAGGGAAATTATAGTAGGGCTACAGTGCATAAGACCATAATTACAAAGGCGAAAGACCATCTGAGGTTAACGATGAAAAAATAACACAGGTTCTGGTCTACAGAGATGTGGAAAACACCATAAGTGGGTGAGTGCATGTTTATTGCATACATCAAGAGAACGGTGGAGGCCTAGTGGGTAGGATACTTGCCTCTGGAGGTCATGGGTTTGAATCCTACCTTCAGCAAACCACCACTGGGTTCCTGAGCAAGACCCTTAACCCCAAGTTGCTCCAGGGAGAGACTGCCCCCTGCAGTTAGGGAATGGAAGTCGCTTTGGATAAAAGTGACTGTTAAATGAAATTACAATATTTCTCTATTTACTTAACAATTAAAATAGTGTCAAATGACTATATTTATACAGTCTAGCTAGTCTAGGTAAACATAAGCAAAAAAAAATGATTACTAGCATATAGTTGCTATGAGAACAGTGTATGCCCAAAATGATAAATGGAGCACTTGCAATATTTATTGTGGACCGTTTCAGTTGGTCCATTCATCATGAAGTTTTCTCCCAATGGAAAAGATACCTTGTATTTTCAAAGCATGTAAAAATATATAAATAAATAAACAGCAATATGAAATTCACAGGGTATTTCTTTTTCTTGTTGCAAATTTTTTTTAGCTGCTTTCTTCCTGACTCAAGGGTTATGCACTCTTATCTGAACACAGCACAATATTTCTATATTTTTTGTACCAACTTTGAGCGTAAGCCCACTCCAACACAAAGGCTGAAAGAATCCCCTGGCGCTGCTGCGCTCAGTGGTTTGGCTCTGAGCCAACCCTGAGCGGCATGGGACGGGACAGGACAGGATGGGATGGGATGGGATGGGATGGGGGGAGGGAGGGAGGTGGTTGCTAGGCTCTTGTACAGACGTCCAGTAGAGAAGTGGAGAATAATATCACTGGGAGATTTGCATTAACTTCTGTCATCTCCATTACTCGAATGAATAACCCATGCAAGTAATGAATATCTCCATTGACTCCAGACGAACCTCGGGGGGTGTGGGGTGGTGTGTGTGTGTGGGGTGGGGGGTGGGGTAAGTGAAAAGAAAATGAAAAGAACTTAGCTTTGCGTATGGTTTTCATAGGAGAGCTTTAGCACATGCTCAGCAGAATAAAATCAAAAGCAAGGGCAGAATTTTATGCATTGGAGAAAGGTGAGCTAAATTGATACGTTTGTTTATTTATTTATTTATTTATTTATTTTCTATGTCCATTTCTCAGTCCTACGAAGTGAAAGACGAATGCTGGAGGGGGGAAAATGAGAAAAGAGAGTGGAAAGTTTGCAAACGAAGGCTCCTCAACAGACGTCTTGAGCGGAGCTCCGAAAGCAAAAGCAGCTCCTAAAGCTCTGATAATAGAATTAGTCTGATTTGCTGAGGGTGGGGTATATTTTTAGCTGATGCACACACTCACCCACACTCACCCACACACACACACACACACACACACACACATGCATGGATTTAAGGCATCGTTTTCAGAAGCGTCGTTGTCTGGGAGGATAAAAAGCAGAATGCTGCCAAACCCATTTTTATTTCCACATGGCCACTGCTCAGAAATGCAGCATTCTCCTTCACCTGCAGGCATACGTGCTCTCTTTCTGCTTTTTCTTTTACGTGTGTTTTTTTTTTTTTTACTTGCTGTTATCCTTTTTCTCACTTCACAACTTCCTTTGATTGCTCTTTCATCTTTCTACCTCGGCTCATTCCTTTCTTTCCTCCCCTTCTAACCTTTTAGTTTTGCCTTTTCTTTCTTCTCCATTCTCTTATAACAATGTAACAGTCTCTCTCTCTCTCTCTCTCTCTCTCTACACACACACACACACACACACACACACACGCTGCCCTGAAGAGAGTAAAATAGCCCGTTTGGAATTTTTCTTTGATAAGGAATGTGTGGTTTAGGCGTTTGCTCTAATCCTCCGTTAGGTGTGAAGGCAGCGTGAAGTTTGTCCTTTGCCGTTCTATTTTCTGGCTTCATGGGAAGTTGCGCAGAGTAAACTTCACAAGATATTTCCAGAGTCTTCTCTTTAACCATTGGAACACAGGCAGCACAGAGCCATGCC
Source organism: Hemigrammopetersius urotaenia (assembly GCA_037974485.1). NCBI lineage: Eukaryota > Metazoa > Chordata > Actinopteri > Characiformes > Alestidae > Hemigrammopetersius > Hemigrammopetersius urotaenia. Next base: position 3,315 of record JBBPDC010071015.1, read on the forward strand.
AGAAATGCAGCAAATGGCCAAACAACTAGAAGTTCCCCAGTTTGTGTCGGTGTCAGACATCAGACTGAGCTTTGTTTGGTGTCCCTGTGTCACGTAGAACTAAAGTTATTTTAATCTTAAAATGACGTCACAAACAAATTAACATAAAGAACAGAAAAAAAACCCCACAAAAGCAGTGTCCGAAAGGTGCACTTTTTACTCACTCACTCGTTCACTATATAATGTTTGCTATATAGAGGACTAACTAGTGAACAAGGGGACTTGTTCACTAATTTCAGACACTTGGGATGTTACGTTTTTACTAACTGTTGTTTAAATAGTGCCGGATCTCTACAATTTATCTCTGTCGCTTAAACACACATCCCGCCTCTCTAGTTCAGACACAGCCCGCACAGGAGGCGGGGTCTCGTGTGTGAGGGCGGGGTCTTGTGTGCAGGCTGTGGGACGTGATCCAGTCCGGCAGAAGGGATTCCATGCCGGCCCAAAATTACCTGCCCGGCCCAAACTTCACATCAGTCCACCGGCAAATGCCCAGTCCACCGATGTCAATTTTGGGCCGTCCAGGTAACTTTGGCCCCACTTTCCCCCCGTCTGTCCACCCTCTGACTTTTGAGCGATAACAGTAGTTTGCAGTGTGTCCGAAATGTGCACTCATTCACTATGTAGGGCACGGTAAAAACCCCCCGCAGTGCATGATGGGATATGTGTATTGATGTAGTGTACAGTGTCTGAACACTAGATTTTGTCACACGGCGATTTTATAGTGGGTGAAATTGACGTTTGAAAATTGACACCACTGACTCACTACATAGTGCCCTATATAGTGAACGAGAGTACTTTTCGGACACAGCTATGGTCTTTGAACCCAGGAGAACTTTCAGGATAGTCTCCGCCCACAAGTTTGTGGGGAAAACCTGCAGAGGGAGGGGCTCCGGGGAGCGGCAGAGCAGCGACACGCCGAGAGAAAGAGCAGCAAATGGTGAGTGTGTAGTAGAACAAAAATCGATTTTATACTGTTTTAGACTATTTTTAATGTGTTGAAATCAGATTTTAATGACAAGTTCTAAGGGTTAACAAGGAACTTAAATTTAACTCGGGCCGTATCCCTAACCAGGGTCTTATTCTTGACCAGGATCTTGTCCTTAACCTGGGTCACAGGGAGTTTGGGTCACTCTATCCCTGTTATTCTTAATATACAATGTGTGCAGCAAGAATGGGACAAAATATGATCAGAAACTCTTTGTCGTTTGGTGTCTTCAGTGCTAAAACATGTAAAAAGGAACCGCAACATTACAGTGTGGGAAATACCTTACTGTCCCAACATTTTTTGAAATGTGTTGCAGCCTTGAAATGCACAAATGGCTGTATATTAACAAACGAATTTCATTTGACCAGACAAAACTGTCGGCAAAAAAAATAAATGTCAAAATAAATGTTTCATTTGCATTTTCTATACCATCCCAACGTCATTCATTTCTGATTTGGGATTGCACTTTTATTTCTTAGGCTGATTTAAAGGTCATCTTCTGCCAAGATTGTTAGCATCTCAAGGAAATGGCGTATAACTCACTCACCAAGTCACATTTTGCAGGCTGGGACTTTTCCACAAGGCCCTTGTCAAATCGTTTTTCATAAGAGCTGTGCTTTGCATCGGCTGTGTTTGCAAATAGCCTGTAACATATTGCTTATGCATGTGTTTTGCCAACAAGAATTTCTCCACTATTCCAGTCATACCCAGGATTCTATAAATGCAATGAAAATCAAATGACACAATACTAAGAGTGTCTTAGTAAAAGTGCATGGGTTTCACATGCAGACAAAGCCAAAACTGTTTTTGTCACGTCGTGCCGTGCACGAGGAGTGAAGCAAGGCACAAAGGCAGGTTCCAGTTTTTGGATTTACTTTATAAAACACGGAAAACAAACAGGTACGAGGCCCTATTAACTCATAACTACAGCAAAGGGACACAATAGGCACGGGTCTTAGGACTGTTATGACTGGCCCAGTCCTGGATGTCGGCTGTCCAGTTTTGTTGGCCCTGTAGTTCCTACAACACAGTTTATTATGAAACATTTTAGATTTTTATGTGCTTTCTTGTACATTTTGTACTTTTTTCAGTTAAACGGATAATGTGTTGGCATCCAGGCTGTTATTGCTTTTCTTATGTTTCACTGCCAAAGAGCAATCAAAACGGTAAGGTCATCAAATAAATCCATGTGCATGGATCAGTGTGTGTGTGTGTTTGTTTGTGTGAGTGTGTGCGTTGGCTGGAAAGGTTTACAAATACAGTAACGGATTGCTTTAAACCTCTTAAACTGCTGCCTCTTGCGAAACCTAAAACCTAATATATAACACATTTTGAAAGTAATATGTCTGCGTTTTTTTTTTTTTTTTTTTCTCTGAAAGAAAGTCCAAATTTCATCACCTGGAGGATTTCTGCAATATCTCTTGTGCCATAGCAATGCATTGATGGTGTCCATAAAGAAAACACCACCACAAAGCATTGCCTCCACACAGAGCGAGCATATGATCCAGTAAAGCTAGCTGTCCAACATATGCCAACCTTCACAGTAAACACAGTGTCCATGTGACCCCAACAGCACCCTGTCTAGCAGTCAGCCGAGAGCGCCGCTGAATTATGCATGAAGGTATTTACTGCTGCCACCCAACGTTCGTCCTCACTGTTATCTGCTAGCGGGGTTTGTGTCGTTTGCAGATGCTGCGGTACGTACTACAGGCAAACAATCATCTGGGCCTTGTTCCATGAAAGTGGCAGGTGTGTGTGGAGGTGAGGGCTATAACAGCGGGCATTTGCTTGCCGGAGCAGATGGCATTGCTGAGCTGACCCTGTCTTTGTCCGGCAACACACAGGCAGTGCCAATGCTGCATTGCGTGGCAGCCTGGTCACTTTGACGAGTGCAGATGTGTTTACATGATGCATGGGGCAGTTTGCTCTTCAGTATGCCCCTCTATGGGAAGCAGTCGGGCTCTCTTTATGCCTTAACCGTGCGTGTGTGTGTGTGTGTGTGTGTCAGTCTCAGTCAGTGGTTGACTCTGTGTGTAGGAAAGGATGCAGGAGGTTGGAGAGAGAGTCAGAGAAGCCTGAAGAGCCAAATAATTGTAATGGTTTGAAATGAATAAGGCCATTAGTGTTAATGTCTTTAGGGGTATTGCATACCATTTGTCACGTCCTTTATGCAGCGAAGCACCACAGAGCCTTTGAGAGAAAACCACGGCAAGGGCGCCGTAATCCCGCATACATAAACTCCAGCAGCTGCACTTTCATATGTCATCTCTACAACACGATGCAACGGGCTGCATCAGTCACTGTGCTAATCATCGACTCAAATAAAAAAGAGATTATTATTTCAATCAGTATTTATCTCATGCGAGCGGAGGGGGGGGGGGTGAGATAAAGGGAGTCAAACTGGTATAAAAGAGAATATCCTGAGCTAGCAGCGGCACAGCTTTATTCAAAAGAGATGAATAATGGTTCGGAGAACTACAACTAATTGTCATTATGAAAAAAAATGCTTTTTGTAAACAGCTTGCAACCAGGCATTAGTGGCATTGTGTGTGTGTCTTTGGGTATGTATGAGCCCTATGCGAAATAGAGCTCCAGTGGAAATGGGCAAAACGAAAATACTAAACAATTTGTCAACAGGGAGGAGGTTAATATGAAACTAACAGCCCACAGGCTTGAGGCAGGGGTGGTAAATGGACAAAATATTTTTTGTCCAGAGACCCTAAATTTAGCTTTTAAGACCTGCAGGAGGTTTTTATGCGACAAGTGTCAAAGCTCCCCAGTATTTCACACACTGAGCGGGAGAGGTGCATTGCAGGAGAGTTTTTTTAGTTCTATTACAGTTAATCTTAGGCCCAAACATTTTTAAACAGACCATCTGGTGTCAACTGCATGTTAAAAATCACCACACATTTCAGAAGATTCTCTTTTGGTGTGACTACAAGCAAATGCTCCTGAATGCTCATAGGAAGCATGTCATTCCCGTACTGAGCTTTAAGCATTTCCGAGCCAAAAATAGTTTCCACAGTTAAAAGTCAGTTATGGATTCAAGACACTTTTAACTGTGTCTATTCGCCTCCGTTAGGAAACTATACTGCTCAAAAAAATAAAGGGAACACTTAAACGACACAAAGTAACTTCGAGTCAGTCACACGTCTGTGAAATCAAACTGTCAACTTATAACACTGATTTACAGTCTACACTCTCTCAGTGACAATCAGTGTTGCCTCCTAAGTGGACAGTTTGATTTCACAGACGTGTGATTGAGTTACATTGTGTCATTTAAGTGTTCCCTTTATTTTTTTGAGCAGTATATAGAGTGTGCATATTGTTCTAGCTGGTGTGTAGAACTGGAAAGAGCCCACCATATCAATTTAAGATCATTTGTCAATGAACGAAGGACATAGTACAACATCCATATTTATACATATAGGTTTAATTATAATTAATTCCTACTTTTTACCCCGATTGTTGATCGGTCTGAGTGTGCTGCTGTTGTGTTGTATATTGTCCAATATTTAATCTCAATTTGTATTTAGTGTATATGGCTGGGATGACAATAAAGCTCTATTTACCTTCACTTAAGTCCGTAGGCAGAGTAGCAAAGGTCAGAAAACTATTTATTCTTGATTATGTCCTTAATCAGGTATGCTCTTCACACATCCTGAGCACCAGGAATGCCATGAGGGCCTTCGTTGCGAACGCTGACCCAAATAGAGGCTCTGGGCCATCCGCCATGTGCCAAGCTCAGGTCTCTGTAGCTTCTCCCTGCACTGTCTCCTCCACTGACTTTGGCTGGAGGAGACGGCGGGTGTTGACTCTGCAGTTCGCTCCATATGCCCGACGACAGACTGCTCTCCGTCAGGAGGCGAACGCAGCTCCCCACTAAAGCCCTTAGCTGTGACCGAACGGCGAACTTTATCTAGAGATGCAAGAATTCATGAGTCATGTTGTCTTTATAGGATGCTGAAACTCACGGACTGTGTCTGAAATCGCGCACTTGCGCACTTTTAGTGTGCGATTTTAGGGCGTAGTGTGCTCACACTGAAAACTAAGCTAAAACTGCACTGAAATCGGCCAGAAAATGCAGTGGGGAACGATGCACACTCTGCACTAAACAGGCGCCATTTTAGTCACGTAGCGGAGGGGGCGGGACTTTCGACATGTTCTCGAGCTGAATAACGGCAGCCAACAGTGAAATACGAGCCCGAGCGGAGGCAGCTGGTTGGTATAAATGTAAGTAACGTTAATAAAGTTATTGTACTGATGGACACGGCGGTAAAACCGGCAGATATTCTGGCGGCTAGAGAATCGCGAGCAAATGTTAGTCCATCACTTCCGCTAAGAGCAAAACGTTTGTGTTCCGTTTAGGACAGCACTGACCCACAGCAGTGCGCACTACGTACTAAATCTCAGTGCACTGATGCAAGTGCGCGATTTCGGACACACTCTCAGGCTCTGACTAATGCCATTAAAGTTCAGTGAACAATCTAGTTTACTGTAATCAGTCAACTTTGGCGTCTGTGACTAGAGCTTCTGTAAATTTGCACTGAAGCCGCAAAGCAATAGAAACTTAGCATCATTCTAATGCGATGTGTGAGCAATCCTGACTCAAACGGCTATGGGTTATTAAGTCATCGCACATTGACTTGATATGTTTTCTTAACTGATTTGCTGTAAAACTAGACAAAAGCATGTTGCATAGCAGCTTTGAGTGCACTTTACTTTAAACATTGTTGGACATCCTGTTCTTATATTTTATTGAAAGACGATCTGTTGCATTTGTGTGTGTTTATGTACCAAAAAGAGTTGACCGATCTCTCTCTGCCCTTTAAAATTAAGTGAAAGCGACCATTCTGTCTTGCGTGAACACACCACAGCATGAAACTCTTCCCCTGCATTTAACCCATTCACCAAGTGAAGCAGAGGGCAGTCGGGAACACAGCACCTGGGGAGCAGTGTGTGGGAACGGTACTTTGCTCAGGGTACCTCAGTGGTGCTTGGCAGTCTTCGGAATCGAACTCACAACTTCCTGATTGCAGGGCGAACACTCTAACCACAAGGCCACCAGCTAGGCTTTAATAAGACTTATGGAGCCTCATTTAAAATGTAGCCTGAGCTGAAACATTTCGATCTCTGGGCAGGTCACTGCTGAGGGCTGAGAAGTTGGACGTTTTTGAATATGCTGGTGTTTTGTGACATGCTTTTTAGTTGCTATATATAGACTCTATGGACTGATGTCTGTTTTGAAATGTTAACAATGTTAACATGCTTTTATCACATTTTTATTTCAAAATAGGCTTTTCACGATATGGGTCCTTTAACATCATCTGTTTGGACACATTAAGGCAAATGACAATGCACTTGGATTTGTTGTGATCTGGAAGTCCTTCAGTATCATCGAAATACATTTCTTCTTGACAACTTCCTCAAATGCATGCAAACATCACAGGCACGCCCATCACTTCATTCATTCACTTTGATGATCTGCTGATGCCCCACAGCAGATTGCATTTGCACCATGGGAAATTGGAGTTGGTGGAAAAAAAAGAATAAAATGTACCCAGAGCGAGAAGGAGCCCGCTTCTCTTCGGCTGCGTTGACGTGACACCCCCATGTAATTGTACAGTATGCTCCGGGAAAGGAAAAAAAAACAAAAAACAACCACACACACACACACACACACACACACACACACACACACACACACTGAGATGATAACGGTCCTCCTAGCCCGACTTGGTGGCTGGGGCGAGACTTCATGAATAATTATCACTGCTCTGGGCCGCTCTTTTGTCTCTCGGTATGAACGGAAGGCATTTTTCTCCAATAAAAATGGCTTCCCAATATCTTTCTCAGCTTCCTTCTAGCCGAAGAGCTGCGCCACCCTCCCTTCATTCCTCTCCTGGCAAAACAACTTTCTCCGTTTCTTTTGGCTTCTCATTCCTGAGGCAATCACTCTGTCTTTTGATCAATACCCCTCACATTCGCAAGTTATTTGCTAACCACCACCCTCCCCAACCAACACACACCCCAATCTGGACAGGAGCAGCCGCCTGCATGTTTTTTCTTCGTCTTTGTCTCCACACACATGAGGGAATGCAGTGATCAATAGCAGCCTGCCATTTCAGAACGGAAGCCAATTCTGCCCTTTTTCTCTCTTGACTCTCATTACAAATATGTAGACAGGCCTGCCAGAGCCTCATGAAGAAATAGTCCAGTATGCCAAGGAGCCCTGGAGGTGTGTGTGTGTGTGTGTGTGTGTGTGTGTGTGTGTGTGTGTGTGTGTGTGTGTGTGTGTGTGTGTGTGTGT
>JBBPDC010071025.1:0-10650 GCA_037974485.1 Hemigrammopetersius urotaenia
CAGTAGAAACTGGGCACCGACTCTCTGGCTCAGCCAGGGTTTAACCACCCATCCAATCACACGACACGGACACTAACAAACATTCACTAGACACAGGTGGACACAATCAGTAGATGCCTCCCCGGACCGTGTGATAACGCCGTTAGCCGATCAACTCCACCCAGCTTTGGAGAGGTGACCCGACGGCACGGGGCTCTCGCATTTGTGGTACAATCAACAAACTGGCTTTGTTTTCGTTTTTTCGCTTAAGGTGATTTTCAAAGCGAAGTTTGTGACTGTGTGGGTGACTCTATGTGTGTGTGTGTGTGTGTGTGAGAGAGAGAGAGAGAGAGAGAGAGAGAGAGTGTGTGTCCCTATACTTTTGTCAACACATTTGTCTATGACAGCTCTGTCCCAGTACATTTGTTCATACAACGTTGTTTAATACCCATTTTTTAAGATAGTATTTGTTTAACAATCATTGGTTTTGTTTGTGTAATAGATTTGCTCAAATATTGGTGTTTGCTAAACTATAGATAATTATTTTACATTTAAAAAATAAAGTATTATTTCTGTTCTCAATATGTTTTGTTTTTTTAATTAAAAAACACAACAAAAAGTACCGATAAGAGTACCGTTAAAGTACCGAACCGATAAGTAGTATCGAAAGAAGTAGTAATACCGTTAAAACCTTAACGATACCCATCCCTAACTGTGTGTATGTAGGAAAACCAACTATATAAAACTTATATAAAACTACATAGCATATGATATTAAAATGAATAAAATGTACCAACAGAGGCTTCAGAGTAGCGTAATTGTCTGCTTATCTTAAGAAAGCAAATTTCCCATTTTTTTCCCCAGCTGTGGCCAGTATCACAACTGGCTGTGCTTGCGCTTGGTGGGAAAGTGGGTGATATGGCCCTCCCTCTCCCCTATCACTCAATGTGATGCAGACCAGCCCGGGCCTCTGTTAGCTGACTGTTAGCGTTCCCCTCATCTGCTTTATTTACTGAAAAACTGATTCACTAACCAAGGCCGGAAGGACATGACTTAGACTGTGAAATGGTTAGGGTGATTTACATCATGCATACCGTCCCATAATGTGTTGTTATCTGGCAATAAACAGCAGTATACTGCTGATCTACTCTGTCTCTTTCTGAGCCATATTTATGCAAATATCTTCATGTTCAGGGTGAGTTTCATCACTTGGATACTCATAGATGGTGGAAAACACATTTTCAGTGTGTGAGACACTATTGAGTTAGATTTATTTTTAAGCTTAAGAATCAATATAAGGCCATCTTGGGTCGCAAAACTTGCCTACAGCTCTGTCTGCGCTGTTGCTCTGGGCTCTTACTCCTTATCATGCTTGAGCAGTACACTGCTAAAGCAGCCAGCCTTTGACAAAGAAAGTGAAGTTTGGCCTGCTGTGATCAAATGAAGCATTTAACCATTGCACAGCTACTGCAGATTTGCTACATTTATAATTAACCATAAATCAATACAAATAACACAACCTCAACCCTAATACTACCACTCAACTCTTTACTCTGCTCATATTACAAAGGCCTTTTCATTTCTTTCTCATTTTTGTTAGCTTTAGTTGAACAATCCTGACATCCTGAGATACTGAGTGTGTCCGAAATCAAGCACTTGCATCAGTGCACTGAGATATAGTGCGTAGTGCGTACTGAGCACTGCCTTCTGTAGTGCGCATTGACAGGGGTAAGTGCTGTCCTAAATGGAACATTAACATTTTGCACTTTTGCAGCGGAAGTGACGGACTACCATTTGCTCGCGATTCTCCAGCGGTTTTACCGCAGTGTACATCAGTAAAATAATTTTATTAACGTTACTTACATTTATACGAACCAGCTGCCTCCGCTTGGGCTTGCATTTTACTGTTGGCCGCCATTATTAAACTCAAAAATCCCGCCTCCTCCGCTACATGGTCAAAATGGCGCCTGTTTAGTGCACATAGTGTCCATCGTTCCACACTGCGTTTTCTGTCCGTTTTCACTGTACCATCCGTGTACTTTCAGTGCTCTGAACTTTAGCTTAGTTTTCAGTGTGAGCGCAGTACACACTAAAATCAGGCACTAAAAGTGCGCAAGTAGGCGATTTCGGACACACTAACAGTTTAGGTGGCCTATTTCTTTTGAAAGTATTATATTCTAAATATATATCTCTGAATATGTGGAAGGAACTACAGGGGCTGAAAAGGCAGGTGCATTACACTCAGGGCTGGACTGGGACAAAATATCGACTGGCCCACCAAGCTGTCGTTCGGGGGGTGGGAGAGGGGCCGCAGACGGGATTCGGTGCCGGGGCCCCACTCGCTTTCATTCGGGGGGAGGCTGACAGGATTCCGCGCCGGCCTGAAATTACCATCGGCCCGATGGTCAGTACAGCATTGATTACACTGAGCCTTCTTCTTTCCTATGAGAGTCTGCAAAGATTGCTGTTGTCTGGATTCTTTTCAAATATGTGCCCACAACCTGCAGGCCTGGCACGAGGCAAACACCGTGACCTTTCAGTTTAACCACAGCTGAAATAAAATGAGCCCACTTACACATTGTACATTATGTTTTACACAACATCAGTACAGTCAGATAATGAAATCAGACATTTTTACCGGTCAGAGGAATTTTGGGATGTTGTATTTGGTTCATATAGAGTAGTGGCTCCGAACCCTTTTCCTTGAAGCCCCCCTTGCCTGTGTCCAAGACAAGCCAGGCCCCCCCAACCCCAACTCCTACCTGCATAGACACACAAAAAGAATAAAATGATTAATTACAAACTTTTGCTTGCAAAAAATAAACAGCGCTTGAAGGTTTTGTTCTTATTCTCTTATACACACACCTTACATAAGGAATAAAAACTTTCCTATCCTTCAGTAAAACCAAAATCAAGGAAACTCTCGAGATATTACCCTGTTTTCCTCTTTGCTGCTGATGTAAAACAGGTACTTTTACGTTTCTCAGGCATAAAAATTTGATGAATTTAATGTGTACAAATATAATTAACCTCAGTTCAAGCAAAACTGTTCATATGTTGGGAACCACCTTCACTCTGTGCATCTCTCTCTCTCTTTCTCTCTCACTCTAGCTCTCTCACATATATAAGCATATAAATACAAAGAAAACTTTCGAGCGTATGTTCTCTAAAGCCTGATTTTCTGTTAATCTCCTGCACAGATTTGTCCTGGTGTGTTCCCATTCCCACCAAACCGGAGCCACCCTTTACGAATCCAGTGATTGCATTACTGTCATGTCTCGGCCAGTGGCCGGTAGGGGTCACTGGGTTTGGTTTTGTTTTGGGGACTTTTATTTTGACTTTTGTGGGGGTTTGTGTCTTGTGTCCCGGTTTCAGGTGTCTTGTGTTCAGTTTAAGTGATTGTGTATATTGATTGGTTTCTGTCAGTGTCTGTCCATGTATTTAAGTTCAGTTCATGTGGACCTCTGCTTCGGTCCATCGCCTCGTTTAGCATCACATCACACAGCGTTCACAATCGAGTTTCAGTTGATTCATGTATCGGCCATCGAGCCAGGTTTGTTTTCTGTTTTTGAATAAAGAAACCACAATCATGGATGCCTGCCTGCCTTGGTGTGATCGTTGGGGTAAAGCAAGGCGACGTGACAACCGCCACAGCCGTGACAATTACATTATTTACACTGAACATATCTTTGTCTTGATCTCAGTCATAGCGAAGGGTCCTCTAAAACAAATAACACAATTATATAATGTTTAATCCTTGTGTTGAACAAAGTATTTCAACATTAAATGTCTTTGTTGGCAATAGTAGGAGGAATTTTTGGCCCATTCCTCCTCAGAACTGATGTCGGTGGGCTTTCTTGCTCCATGCTTCGGATCCTGCTGCGACATTTCTTGTGGATTAAGGTCTGAACTGTGACTCGGCCTTTTAAAGCGCACAGTGTCTCCTTCTTCAGCCATACTTGATTCTATCAGATGTGTTTAGGGTCACTGTCTTACCTCAGTTTCATGGAAACTGATGAACTGAAGGTAGTTTACACATTAACAGTACATGGAACAACAATGTAACTAATGGTGATGTATTCACTGTTACCCTCTTTGATTCCATATACATTATTATATACAGGTCCTCGTCAGTTTTAGGCGGATCAGCATTTGCGGATTCAGTTGTTCTGAGAACCGAAATGTATTACTGCTACCAGTCCAGCGGTGGTGGTAATACACTGAAAAGTTGTCAACTGGCATAAAAAGAAGAAGAAGAAAAAGCCTGCTGCAGCATGTCTTGTTCTCGTATTTTAGTGTTTTACCCCCCTACCAAATTTTCAACAGTTATCTCAGTTTATTTAGTATTAGAATGTTTCTTTTTGTACGAGTTTTTGCATACTGCTAATGCTAACCGTTAATGCTAATGGTTTTAAAGCAGTAAAGTTTTCTGATTCTGATTAGTTATTTACCTTTACATTTTCTTAAAGGGTAATGCATTAAACTGAGTTTAAAATGAAATTAAAGTCTTCTGGGAGCATATTTGGGGGAATATTTATTATTTACACTACAAATATAGGCATTTTTTGTGGTACAGATCTTAGAAAAAGGAGAAGATCAACAGCCAGGACAATGAAGTGGAACAGACTGTGGATGTGTTGAGAGAGGTCTGTAACAGAAACTGTGTGGATGTTGACTGTCTGACATCCAGCAGTTCAAATGAAAGACCCTCTGAAGTCACACCAGAGGTCACTGAGGAGAGACATGCTGAGGAGGTAAACACACAGGTTGATGTTCCTATAAAAAGGCCTCAGCAGAAGAACCTCTCTGCTCTCCACTATTAGGGATTGACACTAGTGTGAAGAACCCAGATCCCCCTACAGAGGCCACTGAGGAGGAGCTGGGAACTGCCTCTTGAGTAATATCATACATATGATGCAACAATATTCACTCTGAAATGTTTACATCTCATTCTGTTAGGTTACATTACTGTACATGGTTGTCATGTCTATTTACTGTGGTTTTGTATTGTTACTGTTGCAAGCTGTTGATGAACATTGAACATTGATCCTTGAGTATTTCATTCTTTTTTAATGCTGCCTCACATAAAAGTAGTTTCTGAAAGGTCCAAGGTGAAAAATCAACGAACCAACTAACGCTCAGAACAAAAACTTAGTTTCACTTCTGCAGAGAACATTCATCTGGGGGCCGTCCCAGGGTAAAGATTCTCTGAACTCGTCCTGGACACAGAGGACGTCATATACTTTCAACAAGACCACTGACCTTATCAAACATGTGCAGAAACCATGGCGCCTCCCCTGCGTCTCCATGGCGACGACCCTGAAGAAATGCCTTCTGGTCTAAACAAAACACTCAATCTAAAACTCTTTAGCTCGAAAACAACAAATAAACAACCTGTTTCAAGAAAATAACAACCTTGATTGAATCATTTCACTGTGCCCTAAACTTTAATCATTAGTCAGCAAAATCACCCTTAATATGAGCATAATTGAAAATATATGGATTTCTCTTATAGTATATGTCATTTTAGGATATATTTGTTTTCCATAACACACCCTTTTGTCTCTCCTGCAGCTCCTTCTTTCAATACAGCTAGTGCCTATCATCGCTGCGAAAATCCTCTCTGTTGGTCACTGGTTAGTGCAGCAACCACTACTCCCAGCCTGGTGTCCCTGGTCTGGGATCTGTAAAGAAAGGTAGAAGATCATCGCTTTTGAGAAGAGTGGGCTTCCTCTGTGCATCACATCTGGATGAATCAACTCCTCCACCCATTTTTCTCTCTATATATTGTAGGTCTGCTCTGTGCAACTCGCACAGTGAACGGGGCCTGGTAGGGAGGGTTGTGTGTGTGTTTGTGGGTGGGGTGGAGGTGGGTTGTGGGGTTCCAGAGATGGAGGTGGATGGGGTTTGGTTAGATCAAATGATCTGTCCAGGTGGCGAAACAAAATACTTGAGTAAGTTTAAACATATTTAAAAATGTATAAGCAAGCAGTAATTTATCAAAAGTACAGGAGACTGGTATGGCTAACCAAGTCTTTCTTGGCTAGAATAAAAACATGCAGCCCCCCAATACTGTGCTTTGAGGAAATTTCAGTTTAGTGAACAGCTAACTCATCACTAGATCACTATTACTGAAGTAACTAAGCTTAGCTTATTGCTAAATAAAAGTAGTGGTTTAGGCCTTAATGCAGCACCACATAAATAACTTCTATTTATTGTTACTGTTTAAATATTCACTATATGGACAAAAGCACTGGGACACCCCTTTAATTGTTGCCTTTAGTTGGCCCCTTACTTCCAGTGACAGTCAGTCTTAATGCATCAGTAAAGACATTTTGGACAATGCCATGCTTCTCATTTTGTGGACATTGTGCACAAAGTGCGCGCCATAAAGAGTTTGGTGTGGAAGTAATTGACTGGCCCAAACAGAGTCCTGACCTCAGCCCCATCCAACACATTTGGGATGAACTGGAACGGAGATTGTGAGCCAGACCTTCTCGTCCAACATCAGTGTTTGACCTCATCAATGCTCTACAGAATGAATGGACACAAATTCCCACAGAAACTCCAAAATTTTGTTGACAGCCTTCCAAAAAGAGCTGTTCTAGCTGAAAAGGGGGACCAATTCCACTAAAGTCTATGTATTTTAATGCATTCTCCTTAAATTCTGTTGCAGTTTTGGCTGGGTGTCCCAATACTTTTGTCCATTTAATGTATCTGCAATCACATTTTACTTTGTAGGTCTTTTCACTCTTCTACTCTGTAATTTTGATTAAGTGCAAGATTACTAATATGAAGTTTCAGTTCAGTGTTGTTTGTAATTTCAATGAAATCACATGATTTCAGCAAGTTAATATTAGTACTGTTTCCCTACGAGTGCAATAACTTACTCCAAACTATAATTTGTGTCGGTAATGTTACTTATCTATAATATTCATACCAAGCATTTCTGTATGTAGCATAGGGTATTTATATTAATCTTTTTTTCTTTCTAAAGATTTTTGTTTAGAGTTTATTTAGACTTTATATTATATTGTTCTTGTATCTGTGTCTCTCTGTTTTGTGGCACTCATTACATAAGCAATTTCCTCTGGGATCAATACAGTCTTCTGATTCTGATTCATACAATGCCTTGACATTCTCCTGTAGAACTTCTGGTCCTACATCATACTAAATGTTCAATGTGCATTTACACATGAATAGTACATGCAACAACAGCATCTCTATTAGACTGAATAACAAACTGTAGATCAGTTGCCTTAATGTGTTTGGGATCATCAGTTGTAAGGGTCGAGTTGGTACACAGTTAGTGATCCTGTTCCACTACAGTTCTACTCCACATTATGGCAAGAACCACTGAACTAAGTATAAAGAAACAACAGTCCATCATTACTTTATTACAAAATATATTCTGGTTTGGTTAACTCTATTTTTTGTTTACTGCATAATTCCATGTGTTCCTTCATCGTTGTGTTTGTTTTCAATATTAACCTACAGTGTAGAAAATGATAAAAACAAAGAAAAAAACATATGACTGGTAGTGTATATCAAATATGTGTGCTCAATTGTGTGTGTTCACAAAAGGCACTACATTTTTGGCCATGCTCCATGGCACTGGTGGATGAAGCATCTTTAAAAGGCAAGATAGTATTCACTAGGTCTGCTGTGAAACACTTGAAAGAAGAGGGACTGAGTGAGAGAGTAAATGCATGATAAAGCTAGCCTCTGTCTCTTTTGTGTGTGTGTGTGTGTGTGTGTGTGTGTGTGTGTGTGTGTGTGTGTGTGTGTGTGTGTGTGTGTGTGTGTGTGCTCTGGCAGTAGTGGTCCTCCTGAGTATAAGAGTTGGCCGGCTGTGTTCAAGTGGAGATGTCAAGATGGCCGGCTGTGTCCAGGAGGAGACAGGGTGTCACGACCACATTTGACTTGTTTAAACAGAGATGACGAAGCGGTTCCTATTACTCAGCAGAGTGCTGTGTGTATTTGGGTATTTGTGGATGGGTGTGGATATAAAAGGACATGTTTTTTTTTAACTTATCGACAGCAGTAACACAATTTTTCAGTTTTTGAATTTGACATTATTTCTCATGTCCCACCACTCGGCCAGAGCCCATCTATCAGAACTGCACTTTCAAAACTACATTTGTATTTGTGAGAAATAGATGTTTTAATTTGTATTCTACTGACTTTTCTGGATACATGCATATAAAATGAATAATGAATGCAGTGTGTGGATTTAGAAAGTCAGTGCTGATGGAGTGGCGATGGTGGTGTATCTAATCACAGGTATGCATTCTGGCCCTGCTTGCTATAGTTAGCACCCAGTTAGAGTTATTATACATTAACTGTTCCAATTGCTTGCTCAGACTCTATAAGTGGGACCATTGAAGTGAAATGTATATATTTAAAAACAGTCCTGTGGCAGGACCAAGCAACAGCCTTGTGATTGGTGGGGGTAAAGCTTATGCATTTTGTGACTTATGGTGCTGTCACGGTACGGTCGGTGGCCATTAGGGCCACTGCTTTTCTGTTGGGTTTTGGGGGACTATTATGTTGAAATGCTTGTCAGTTTAGTGCTTGTGTCACATGTCTTTGGTTTTTCACCTGTTTGTGTTTGCTTGCTGATTTCTGTTTGCATTTAAGCCCTGTCTGTTTTAGTCCTCACGATCTGTCCATCGTCATTGAGCATGCCTTATGTCTGCCTTGTTCCTGCCCTGTGTTTACCGTGTTCCTGTATCACGTTCCCATTCCTGTTTGGTTAATAAACACACAACAGCATGGATTCCTGGCTCCTGGCTCGTACTGGCACTTCCCAAGGTAGCTCTCGGTTGTGGGGGCCTAAAGATGGCAAGGTGTGTTTTCTTTTCGGATATTGATGCTGAAATGTTCAGCATTCACTGAAAGTACAATATTAGTTTCAGTTTTATTAATTTAATTCCTTTTAATTTCAAACACTTCACTGAAGATGAGCATCTAAAAGTAGGCTATACATTTTAAACTACTTAAACACTCTAACTGGGGGTGTGTTATTTCAGTCTAGATTTGGTGCACTATTGGACCTCAGGTGTTCAGTCCAGCGATGTCTGGGGCAGCAGAAGTTAGTTAATAGTCTAATGTTCAACATGTCATTGGAAACAGTGGGTCCATTCTGAAGAGGTGGAACCAGGTGTGTAAGAGGTGGAGCCAGAGCAAAAAACAAAAGGTATTTAATGATTATGTTTGAACCTGGGTCTTTATTACAGTGGGACCTCCACCTCGTGGCACCCTCACTGATGTTTTAGCACTTCATCGCCTTCTGGTTTGCTGGACTGTCATTAGCTTTCCTCTGCAGGTCTGAAGCACGAGTCATTTCCGCTGGAAGATCAGTGGACCAGTCTTGTCAAAATGCACCGAATAAGTGACTGAGTGGAGGATTATAGCCATGAATCTAGTTCATCCAGACCCAGATCTCCAGTCTATATACTTACCAAAGTATTCGAATGAAAATTACATTGAAAAGTGTGAAAATAGTCTACACTGAAATTTCTAATTCATAAATATATAAAGTGCAGACTGAAATTTTACCTCCTTTCCTATACTTTTAAAAATAAAGGTACATAGCTACTTTATTCAGAGGCTATTGGGACTTCCACTAAAAGACTCAAGAATCTATGGGATCATTCTTAAGAGCGCTTTATAGGCCCCTTTATGATTTAAGGGTTATTTAAAAATACATATATATGTGTAATATGTCAGATAGTCAAGGAGCATCGCCGCTCCTGATGATCTTGCATCTATCTTCTTGCACTTAGTACTCTCCTCTGGTTCTCACACTGTCCTGAAACTTGAGTGTTTCCTCATATTTTAAGTTGCTTTGGATAAAAGCTCCTGTCAAATGAATGAAAAGTAATGTGACATGTGACATTGCACTATGTGACATATGGGCTTAAGCATGTAAACATATGTTTTCAGTGCACCTATTATTCTAACAGAAATCATTTGCAAAGAATTGAGACAAAAATGAACAAAATGAGGAACTGTTCTGGCAGGTTTGAAGTAGATTTTCCTGGTAAGAAGTTCTATCCATTCATTATCTGGAATGCTTATCCTATTACACACTGTTTACGAGTGACTATAAGGGCCACTTTACTTTCAATTGAAAGTTAAAATATTTTTTTGAGAGTCTTATTGTGTATTTTCATACACATTAATGCAAGTGTATTTCTGTGTCTTTTCGGTCGTTTAGTTCATTCATAAATGTCAAAATGGCCAGTGTGCGAAATGTGTTAGCAATTAACAGGCTGCTTTCATCTGATTAACGTGTCCATATTTTTGGAGTGATATCTGTAATGTCCTAAGCACACAAATAACATTAACCCTTAAGGCTGGTTCAATGAAACATCTTCTCCTGATTAAAAACTGTCTTTGAAAGGAAACAAATTTTAACTCGTGTCAACATGCAGGGCTAATAAAATAATGCAGTCATACTAGATATCTGCAACATTATATTTACCTGTATATTTACCCAAAAGTATTGGGATGCCTGTTACACCAACTTAAATGACTTAAATGACATTGCATTCAAATACATATACCTTGAAATACACACCTACAGTGTTGTGAAAAACTATTTGCCCCTTCCTGATTTCTTATTCTTTTGCATGTTTGTCACACTTAAATGTTTCTGCTCATCAA